>BQNB010095325.1:0-25373 GCA_026074375.1 Tanacetum coccineum
TAGTGTAGTATTTTTTTAGTGTATAATTTAAATAAAAGGTAGGGAATAAAGAGTGTTTGGTTTGTGGTTTAGTAGGAGTCAAATTTAAGAAAGGGGTGTTTGGTTTGTTGTTTTATTTAGTTGTAAGTAAAACTTTTTAAATAAAAGGCGTGGTGAAATATATATCATTTTAACATGGATTCGGCTAAGACACGGAATTAATCAGGGAGCACAAAAACAAAATAATCGAACTCTTGGGTATAGGAGAAGATTTTTTTTTTAAATTCTTAGAACGCTTAAACGTATATAAATCCTAAGCATAACTCATGAATAATATAAACACGGATTTTGGCCAAATCGGCTAAAAGTAAAACACGAAATTTTATTCAAAAGTAAAAATAGGAACATAATAGAAATTTAATATTGACCGTAAAATACGAGATGTTACAGTCTTCCCACCTTAAGGGAGCGCCGTCCCGGTGCTCAATTCGCCTTATACGCCGTTGGTTTGCGACGATCGATACACAATCGGAAATAATCGAATGAACAAATTACGAACCGAAAGAAGTCTAAAGTCTCATTCGTATGAAGGTAATAACGATAATGATTAGATGAACGAAGAAAATGAATTATTCGTACAAACGGATTACAAATCGAAAGAAAGTTATTCGTACGAATGCCATACACTTAAGCCCACTCATTTACAAATCGTTATTTACATCCAAAGGCGTCCCAATCCATGTAAATAAGACTTAAAAATTTATGGTTCGACGATTTATGATTTCCTTATTCAAATGAAGAGGCGTCCCCATTCATTTCAATAAGATAATTATAAATTAGCCTACTTAAGCATTGTTACAAAAAAACACAAGATCAAAACAATGTTACGTTGAGAAGAAGGAGTCTCCTTGGCGGCATGATTCTTTAAAATCATAAGAAGTAACGAGAAGAATAATGAGACGTTAGTCAATCGCGTTCTAAAGGTAAGTGCCAAAAGGCGGCATGATCCAAGGTGACAAGTTAAAGTCGTACTCCTGTCAACCGGAAGACTTAAAAATGATGGATTACGAAACAACATATGTGATTCAAAAGCATAAGAAGAGTGTTCCAATTCGGAGTCTAATGGTATAATAATCAGTATTGGTGTTCGAGGGAGTAAATGAGAAATTAAAAAGTACGCGATAATCAGAGTGATCAATATTTATATAACTGACCGATATAAGGTAAATAGTAAGACGTCATAAGATAGACGTAAGCGAGTGAAATCATAGCCAAGTGTTATATACTCATTATTCATGTAATAGCAATAAGGATGCAAAAGAGAGCATATAAGTTATCTGGGAGAAAATCGAACAATGGTGAAAGACTCTTAGAAATTTTCGAAAACACTTATAGTCAATGTTTTGAAAAACGACCTAGTTCGCTATAACTTGGGCTCTGATACCACTCTGTAACACACCTCAAAATCACAACGCAGCGGAATACCACTTTGGGGTGCTACTTCATAGCATAAAGTACAAGTTACAGATAACGAATGTAAGTGAGACGTTTTGAAAAGTCAACCATTCGATAATTTTTATAAAATATCAGAGTTACAATAGGTCTCATTTAAATGCAATAGAAAACATTTTTTTAAAACGTTTATCGAATGGTACTCAAATTATAAAGCCTTCAAAAATATATCCGCGCGACTCAAATACTTCCAATGCTCAGCTAACAAAATAATAACCTGAGAAAATACATGCAAAACGTCAACAATAATGTTGATGAATTCATAGGTTTAAGTTAAAGTAGTATTGAAATAATTCAAGTAGTATTTCAATAAGAAAAGTAGCGTTACAACATTTATAAGTATTAGTTCCGAAATCCAAGTAGTGATTCAATAAATCAAGAAACGTTCAGTAGTGGACCACAAAATTTAAGTAATGAGGCGATAATTAAACATACTCTTATGTCGAAACAACTATTATTGCACTAAGCTAAAGACACCAAACATTAACATATGTTGTGAGAGGGGGTTGGTGTTGACAGACATCCAAGTGTTCTTCTCCGAGAGTTGGTGCGGCCAAACGCCCAAGTGTTTTTCTCTAAGAGTTGGTGCGGCCAAACACCCAAGTGTTCTTATCTCTTAGAGTTGATGTTGCCAAACACCCAAGTATTATTTAAAATGTAATTGCACCCGAAATGTAAAACAAGCATGTAATCTCCCTTAAGGAGTTTAAGGAAACAATTAGGTAGTAAAGAGGGGCTATGAACGCAAACTGTCAGTTATAAGTACTTGTGTATATAAAAACAATTTAGCATGTATCAAACATGTATTAAAAATCATGTTGTAAGCTAGTAAAAGCTCTACTAAAATAGTCACGTAACGCTTAAGTAGTAGAAATCAATAAGTTTACTTAGTAAAACGAGCATGTATTCTCACCCCGAAGACAGTTTATAAAAACCATTAATAGAGAAAAGGTGGGGCTATGAACTCACCGAGAAGCAATGAAGTATCGAACGAGAAATTTAACAAGGAGAGAACGACGACATTGTCTCACCCGCGACCTATAATAATGGTGCGCGTATAAGAATATATTTATATGAAAAATGCATAAAATGTATAAGTATGTAAAATTTATATATTCCGACATATATGAAATCTTATATCGTAGAATCCTGAGTGCGCCAAACTTACTTATTTATGCCCAATAAAATGATCCGCCTTATGTTTAACTTTATTTTAACCCATTCCGACTAATATGTAATTTTAATGAAAATTACCCATTTTGACCTATTATAAATATTAAGATATCTAGATGCGAACGAAAGTAAAAGACTCACTTATTAGTTGCAAATTCAGTTTTGGTTAATATATTTTACGCCTAATCATTTGCTAAAATACTAATTGATTAATCTTAAAAATTTCGTCATGTTGACTTTTTATTATAATTTTTCTTAAGGTCTGACCCGTCCAAAACGACCCGCTAGATTAAGTTTTCAAGACTCGGCCTCTAAAGCATTTTGATGTAAAACGACGTTTCGGACAACTTTTTAGTTTTAGCCGAGACCCGAAACTCAACAAAAAATGACCAAAATACCCCTGCAAGTTTCTAACTAAAATGTAGTATCTAATCCTAAGCTTTTCAACCCGTTAACACACGTTTTCAGCCTTAGTTATCATCGCGTAAAGGTAAAACGGCATTTTAAACAACTTTTTAGTTTTACCCGAGACTCAAAACTCGACAGAAAATGACAAAAATTCTCTTTTTCGATTCTGCAGCAACTTAAAAAATTCAGCAAGTGCTGATTGGATTTTTATAGTTTTTCAAAATTTCAAACGACCGTCAAACGTTCGTTTTTAAGAGTTATGACACGATCCATATATCGAATCGAAGCTACGAACATCCTTTACCGTATACTTACGCCTAAATTTAGATTAAAAATATTTTTGACCCGAAATCGACACGCAAACCTTCTGTAGTAAAAGTGACACTTAAAAACTCCGCCAAACGCGATTTTTCGCACCCAACAAGCTTCAAAATACACCTAGCTAACCTATCTCCGTCCACTAACATCTCCAATCAATAATTCAACTCAATACACAACATGCATAATGATCCAGGATTCTAAGTATAATTTTATACACATGCAAACCTAATAAAACTTAATCAATACAAGTATGTAAAGAAAATACTTACAATAGTGTAGGATCAAAGAAAAAAATAATGACACAAACCCTCGTGGGTTTTGCCCTATGCTGAAACACACCACAAAAATCAAAACCCTCACTTGAATTTATAACTCAAAGTCTTGCACAATCACTTGTAATTAAACCCTTATAACTCCAATTGTATCCAAAATCAATGAAACCCTTCAAAATCAAAATCTTCAAAAATTTAAGAACTTAAAGAAAATTTTGCATGGTTGATTTCTCTTGTAAAAGATGGTAGGGATTAACAAGGAATGATGTAGGAGTGTTTTAAGATTGATTGAAGAAATTTTTTGGTGGTGATTGGTGTTGGATGGTGGTGGTTCCTCAAAGCTAAAGAGAAGGGAGGAGCAGGAGAAACAATTTTTTCCTAAATTATGATTTGTGTGTGTTTGTTGTGTTATTTAAACAAGGAAATAAAAAAATAAACGGAGTGTTTGGTTTAATGTTTTGTATGAGTAAAAATGGTAATAAGAGGGTGTTTGGTTTAGCTTATTGTTGGAGTCAACAAGGGGGAGTGTTTGGTTTTGTATGTTATGTTTATTTTATGTTTTTATTTTTATTTTTCTAAAACATTTATACTACAATATTTGATTTAAAACACTTAGTTAAAATATTAAAAAGTGTTAAAATACTATTTTTGACACGGTTTCGGCAAAACGCGGAATTATCGATTTCTCAAACGCTAAAACAGATAAATATCCAACACAGGACTCACAAATAATTAAAACTGACGAATCTCACCAAATCGGCTAACAAGTAAAGCACGAATAATTAAAAACTGACGATTCTCCCAAATTATTATAACAGTAAACTACAGAAATTTTTATTCAAAAAGCAAAATAGAAACAGAGTTTAAGAGTTAATAGGGTTTGACCGTAAAATACGAGATGTTACAGTCTTCCCACCTTAAGGGAGCACCGTCACATGGGGCATTTAATTAGCCTTGATACGCCTCCGTTAGTTTGCGACTCAGTCATACACATTTGAAATAAATTAAATTTAACATCGTTCGGTCATACGAGGGTTTCAAATAGCCATTTGTAACAACTAGCATAATGATAGCGATTTGAAGTGTAAAGACAATGGAATGATTCGTTACGGATTATATATTTCTTGCTTGAAGAGACTTACGCCATGTCGATCTTACACATTTGACAATAATCGAATGAGGCAAAATTTCGAACCGAAAAGTCTAAAGAACTCATTCACATGAAGGTAAAAAAAAGTAACAATAAGATTTGATGATACGAAGAGAAAATGAATTATCATACATCGGATTACAAAATCGAAAAGAATGTTGTTTGTACGAATGCCTTACTAAAGCCCATCATTTACCAAATCGTTATTTACATCCAAAGGCGTCCCAATCCATGTAAATAAGACTTAGAAATTTATGGTTCGACGATTTATAATTTTCTTATTCAAATGAAGAGGCGTCCCAATTCATTTGAATAAGATAATTATAAATTAGTCTACTTAAGCATTGTTACAACAAAACACGAGATCAAAACAATGTTACGTTGAGAAGAAGGAGTCTCCTTGGCGGCATGATTCTTCAAAATCACAAGAAGTAACAAGAAGAATAATGCGACGTTAGTCAATCGCGTTCCAAAGGTAAGTGCTAAAAGGCGGCACGATCCAAGGTGGCAATAATGTTGATGAATTCATAGGTTTAAGTTAAAACAGTATTGAAATAATTCAAGTAGTATATCAATAAGAAAAGTAGCGTTACAACATTTATAAGTATTAGTTTCGAAATCCAAGTAGTGATTCAATAAATCAAGAAACGTTCAGTAGTAGACCACAAAATTTAAGTAATGAGGCGATAATGAAACATACTCATATGTCGAAACAACTATTATTGCACTAAGTTAAAGACACCAAACATTAACATATGTTGTGAGAGGGGGTTGGTGTTGACATACATCCAAGTGTTCTTCTCCGAGAGTTGGTGCGGCCAAACACCCAAGTGTTTTTCTCTAAGAGTTGGTGCGGCCAAACACCCAAGTGTTCTTCTCTCTTAGAGTTGATGTTGCCAAACACCCAAGTATTATTTAAAATGTAATTGCATCCGAAATGTAAAACAAGCATGTAATCTCCCTTAAGGAGTTTAAGGAAACAATTAGGTAGTAAAGAGGGGCTATGAACACAAACTGTCAGTTATAAGTACTTGTGTATATAAAAACAATTTAGCATGTATCACACATGTAAAACCCAAAATTTTGAACTTCATTTCATATTGGTAATTTTGAATATAACCTAAAGTTTATTAATAAGCATTTGAAATTAAAACCTTAGGTTATAATTTTGGGAAATTATAAAGATATAACATAAGGTATATTTAAAAAAAAATATAAAATATATATATGTACATATATGGCCGGCCAATTTAAAATAAAATAAAATAATATATCTTGTAATTTGATTATTTTGTATATTTACTTTCCTTTGTTAAAAGAACCTATTTTAAGGGATAAACATTAAAAGGTTTTAGCAAGTATTTTGTGTAATCTTCAAAATAAATAGGAAAAAAATTATTTTGTCCCCCCTCCTTTGCTTATATTGGCCGGCCCCTATAGGTGTTGATACACCAAATCTTTTATTTTGTTAAGCAAAACATATTTTAAGAATGAAGTGTGAATAATATGTAATCTTTTTAAAGTTATAAAAGATTTTGTCTTCCTTCTCTTTTTCTCCTATATATACCGGCCCCCTCTCCCATCATTCTCCATCATTCTCTAAAAATTTTCTCTCATTTCAATTCCCAAAATATTGTGTAATCATTCTAGAATTTGCAGAAAGAAGATTGGTGATTCGGGGGAGAATTTTCATGAATTGGTGTTCTTAGTCGTCGATCTTGATTCTTAGTGTTTGTTCTTGTTTTGTCTTAATCTTGGTCTCCATAGGTAATTCCTTGATTTTGTTTCATTCTTGTTGTCACCCATGGTTGATTATGCAAAAGTTTTCTAAAACCTTAAAGATTGTAGAAATAATGTGTTATGTATGTAAATTTCTCTAGGGTAAATAAAATTAAATGGTTAAATTACATGTTATGAAACCCTATGATGATTATTAAAAGTGTTATTAATAAAAACTACATGATTAGAAACCCTAGGGTTGGTTTTAATGGGTGTTAATTAGGGTTTTTATGGTTAATAATTCCGGACAGAATTTTAGATCATGTTCAACGGGGATTTATCTTAATGATAAAAATTGGTTTTAATATGATTCTTGAGCCTAAAGTTAAATTCAATGAGTCTAGTTTGCGAAAATCCGGCCTCATGTCAATTGGAGGTAGGGAAGGTCGATTTTTATATTTTATATGATTAAGTGTCAAAACTGCAGATTCTGCCTGAAAGTTTTAGGTTGTAGTTGTGTGATTTTTAATTTCAAACCGTAAGGAGTTAGACTTTAAAATTTTATTTGGTAAATCTTCAAGATATGTGCTATATCCATGATTTTTTTTCAGAATTTTCTGAGTTGTGTAAGTGAGGTTTTTACGCGTCAACTTTTTAAAGGTTCTGCCAGGTTAAGATTCGGGTCAGTTTTGGGAGTAAACATGGGTCAAAGGGATACTTAGACAGGAAATAAATTAATACCAATGATTCATGGGTGTTACTGACAAAGAGGTCGGGAACCTCTGTGTTTTTTTTTGTTTAGTACTTTTAGAGGTCGATTTATGGGTCTTTAAATAACTCGGGCAATCTTGCTTTAATAATGGTGACAGATTTGGACATTTGGAAAACTCTAATTTAGTTACCTTAGGTGTTTTAAATGATAAGATTAAGTAATAAACTTATGAAATAAGATAGATAATAATATGTAATCATGGATTCTTGTAGATTCGGTGAAGGTGTTGTGATCTTTTGTCTTCGTGTTCATTTCTCTCCGATTGCTTATTCGTTAAGGTACATATATTCTTGATACATACCTCTCTTTACTATTGTTACGATTTATAGGTTCTTTAGTCCATTCTGTTATTCGTACATATATTCTATCCTTTTAGTAAGGACATCTCATGACTTGATTCTCATTTGTTTTTCACTACTTGATTCATTTGATATTCCTTTGAGTTGCTATCCGTAATCATGACTCGTTTGATGTTGACAATCCGTTTGATTCGATATTCATTTGTATGAATCTGCTGGTTCTTGTTTGGAATATGCATTTGATTTGCTATCCGTTCTCATTCATTGATATTCCGTTTGATTCGATATTCGCAATTATGATTCTGTTGATCCTTGTTTAAATATGATGTCAGATCCGTTATCTTAATTCGATTATTAGTATCTTGATCATTGTTATCTTTTTCTTGTGATTGGTCCATGGCATTCCCTTTTGTACGTGCACTGGATATGATTTGATTATATATGTTGTACAGTCACCATAGTGCTTGTGTATATCTGAATATGACTTTGTTTTGTAGGGAGCATATGGATGCATCCTAGGTACTTTGTTTAGTTTTGTTTTGGTGAATGGTGAGTGTGTGCAATACACCCCATTTCACATTTGGGTACATCAGGTCTGATCCACCTGTGTACATTTGACTATATGGAGATATTTGTTTTGGGTCTAAGCATGTGGCATGCTTTAGACATTTGTTTGGGCTCGTAGGCATTCCTTTGATTACTCTATTCCTATTCATTGTTCTATATCTATCCTTTGGCATTTGTTTTGGCAAGTTCTCGTGATTCGTTTCGTTCATTCCTTCATTTTATTACCGTTATTGTTATTATATCTGTTCACTGAGCGTTAGCTCAGCCGCGTTTTCTTTTCCTGCGGCAGGTGTTAAGCGGGAAGCTGGGAAATGAGAGAGGTGTGTAGGAAGAGTTAGAAGACCTACCCTAGAGAACCTTTATCTTTTGAATAATGTTTTGAAGACCTTTATCTTATGAAGTTTTGCATTTAGACCCCTTATGTTTGGGCTTTTATACTTTTGGAAAGATATTTTGATTTTGGTTCAATAATTTATTAAATAAAGTCTTCCGCTTGCGTAATTTATGTTCTGATGTGACACCGTATTCTTTCTCTCATTTATTCGGAGCGGGATGTTACAATTATGGTATCAGAGCCATTTTGACCTGTAAAACCTAGGTTATGACCTGTGAGGATTGGGTAGACATTAGGCTTCCTTTCGTATTTTGATATGATCGCTTCCTTTCGTATTTTGATCTTAGCTTTAAATTGTCTTTGCTGTTTCATTCGTTGATTACCTGCTGCTAAGGGGCAAGTATTTTCTTTGACCAAGGATCAGGCGGCTAACTCTTCAGGTACCATTTCGGGAACTCTCTTCTTGAATAATCGTGCTGTTTTTGTCTTATTTGATGCGGGTGCAACACATTCTGTGGTTTCTGTTTCATTTATTAAACACCTTAGCATATTCCCTACGCTACTTAATTATACCTTACCAATATCTACGCCTATGAAAAGTCTAACCACGAATATCAGAGCTGTCCGCTTCATTTTGATGATAAGATTCGTTTTGCTAAATTGCTTCCCTTAGAACTGAGTGATTCGATTTTATTCTTAGTATAAATTGGTTAGCTGTTCATCGCGCCCCTATCGTTTGTCATACCAACCATGTCATCCTTGATAATCCGAATAACCTCGAATTCATCTACCTATTTCGAGGATGAAAATTTCTTTTTAGAGGGGAAAAGTTGTAAAACCCAAAAATTTGAACTTAATTTCATATTGGTAATTTTAAATATAACCTAAAGTTTATTAATAAGCATTTGAAATTAAAACCTTAGGTAATAATTTTGAGAAATTATAGAGATATAACATAAGGTATTTGTTTAAAAAAATATATAAAATATATATATGTACATATATGGCCGGCCAATTTAAAAAAAATAAAATAATATATCTTGTAATTTGATTATTTTGTATATTTACTTTCCTTTGTTAAAAGAACCTATTTTAAGGGATAAGCATTAAAAGGTTTTAGCAAGTATTTTGTGTAATCTTCAAAATAGGAAAAAAATTATTTTGTCCCCCCTCCTTTGCTTCTATTGGCCGGCCCCTATAGGTGTTGATACACCAAATCTTTTATTTTGTTAAGCAAAACATATTTTAGGAATGAAGTGCGAATAATGTGTAATCTTTTTAAAGTTATAAAAGATTTTGTCTTCCTTCTCTTTTTCACCTATATATACTGGCCCCCCTCCTCCCCCATTCTCCATATTCTCTCAAAAATTTCACTCCCAAAATCTTGTGTAATCATCTCTAGAATTTGCAAAAAGAAGTTGGTGATTCGGGGTTGTTGTTTTAGAGAGTAGATATGAATTTTTAGATAGATATGTTTATATTAGATTTTTTAGAATTTTCAAGCCTTGGTGTGATCCTTGATTTTGGTGTTTGTTCTTGTTCTCATCTTGGTCTCCATAGGTAATTATTGATTTTGTTTCTTTTATGGTCACCATGATTACATATGCAAAAGTTTTCATAAAAACCTAAAAGATTGTAAGAAATAATGTGTTTATGTTCTTGTCAATTTCTCTAGGGTTTAATCTAATCAAAATGGTTAAATTACATGTTATGAAACCCTACAATGATTATTAAAAGTGTTATTAATAAAAACTACATGATTAGAAACCCTAGGGTTGGTTTTAATGGGTGTTAATTAGGGTTTTCATGGTTAATAATTCCGGACAGAATTTTAGGTCATGTTCAACGGCGTATATCTTAAAGATAAAAATTGGCTTTAACATGATTCTTGAGCCTAAAGTTAAATTTAATGAGTCTAGTTTCTGGAAAATCCGGCCTCATGTCAATTGGAGGTCGGGAAGGTCGATTTTTAGATTTTATAAGATTAAGTGTCAAAACTGCAAATTCTGTCCGAAAATTTCAGTTGTAGTATTTGATTTTTAATTCTCAAACCGTAAAGAGTTAGACTTTAAAATTTTATTTGGTAAATCTTCAAGATATGTGCTACATCCATGATTTTTTTAGAATTTTCGAAGTTGTCTAAGTGAGGTTTTTATGCGTCAACTTTTTAAAGGTTCTGCCAGGTCAAGATTCGGGTCAGTTTTGGGTAACAAGGGTCAAAGGGATACTTAAACATGGAAATAAATTAAACCAATGATCATGGGTGTACTAGACACATGTGGGAACCTCTGTGACTTTTTGTAGAATTTTTGGAGGTCGTTTAATGGGTCTTTAAAATCAAGAAACTTGCTTAAAATGGTGGCTGATTTGGAAATTTGGAAAACTCTAATTTAGTTACCTTAGGTGTTTTAAATGATAAGATTAAGTAATAAACTTATGAAATAAGATAGATAATAATATGTAATCATGGATTCTTGTAGATTCGGTGAAGGTGTTGTGATCTTTTGTCTTCGTGTTCATTTCTCTCCGATTGCTTATTCGTTAAGGTACAAATATTCTTGATACATACCTCTCTTTACTATTGTTACGATTTATAGGTTCTTTAGTCCATTCTGTTATTCGTACATATATTCCGTCCTTTTAGTAAGGACATCTCATGACTTGATTCTCATTTGTTTTTCACTACTTGATTCGTTTGATATTCCTTTGAGTTGCTATCCGTAATCATGACTCGTTTGATGTTGACAATCCGTTTGATTCGATATTTGTTTGTATAAATCTGTTGGTTCTTGTTTGGAATATGCTACTAGATTCGTTTCCATATTTGGATTATTTGAAACTTGATCATTGTTATCTTTTGCCTATCTCTTTGCCCGAGCTATTTGTATCTTAGTCTGGATTGTTTTTGGTACCATGACATGTCATTGATGCACCAATGACTGACACTATCTGTGGCTGGTCGGTGTTTTTTGGTGGGGTGACTTGATCCACGGCATTTCCCTTTGGTATGTGCACTTATTTTTGATTTTGATTATATATGTGCGTACACTCGCCATAGTGCTTGTGTATATGGACATAACTTTGTTTTGCAGGGAGCGTATGGATGCATCCTAGGTACTTTGTTCTGTTTAGTTTAGGTGAATGGTTGCGTGTGCGCAATACACCCCATATCACATTAGGCACATCAGGAGTTGCAAATCCTGTGTACATTTGATTATGACTATCTGATTATTTGATTCGGGTCTATTCATGTATCATGTTTAGACATTTGTTTGGGCTCGTGGGCATTCCTTGATTACTCCTATCCTATTCATTGTTCTATATATATCGTTTGGCATTTGTTTGACAGGATCTCGATATTCGTTTCGTTTATCCCTTCGTTTTATTTCTGTTATTATTATTAAATCTGTTCACTGAGCGTTAGCTCAGCCACGTTTTCTTTTCCTGCGACAGGTGCTAAGCGGGAAGCTAGGATATGAGTGTTGAGAGTAGGAGCTTTTAGAGGACTCACCTTTAGAAGAACCCTTTTTATTTGGATTTATGTTTTAAGACCCTTTTCTTTTGAAGATTTCTTTCATTTGACTTTGTTGGAATTTAATACTTTTGGAGGTCATTTTGTTTCATGACTTGGTATTTTAAATTAATAAAGTCTTCCACTTGCGTTTATATGTTCTGATATGACACCATAACGTAACTCTTTGTCTCATTATCGGAGCGGGATGTTACAACACATGTATTAAAAATCATGTTGTAAGCAAGTAAATGCTCTAGTAAAATAGTCACGTAACGCTTAAGTAGTAGAAATCAATAAGTTTACTTAGTCAAACGAGCATGTATTAAAAATCATGAGTGCGCCAAACTTACTTATTTATGCCCAATAAAATGACCCACCTTATTTTTAACTTCATTTTAACCCATTCCGACTAATATGTAATTTTAATGAAAATTACCTATTTTGACCCATTATAAAGATTAAGATATCTTGATGCGAACCAAAGTGAAAGACTCACTTATTAGTTGCAAATTCAGTTTTGGTTAATATATTTTACGCCAAATCATTTGGTAAAATACTAATTGTGGAGATCTTTTAAGCCCATCTAGGATATGTTTTACAGATAATATAAATATGCACAGCGGAATAATAAGAACAATATATTATCAAACAAGGTTTTATTATCATACGTTTTCACCTTGACCCAAATCTATACTTTGGAACTACTAACTAATATTAGCTAAATATAATATTAACTAGCTAACTACTGTGTACACACAAGCACCTTTACTAGACTCTCATTGGGTGAGAGCTCCCACTGTTCTGGTTGCATTTATTTAAACTTTGTCTTTGATCTCTTTTAATATATGGAGAGATCTCAAGACTTACAAAGAAACTAATTCCAGTCAACAATTGTATAAATACTTAGTCAATGTATGTAATATGGTTGATATAAATAATAGTGAAACTAAATCAGCATTAATCTTCAAGTTGTAATTAATCTTCAATCAGCATTAATCATTGTTTGACTGCATTGAATGAGATCTTCAATCAGCATTAATCGCTGTTTGACTGCATTAAATGAGACATGATATTACTGTTTGACTTTCAGTCTTCTAGAGTCCATAATGCTGAAATTTCTAGTCCTCTTGTTTTTATGTCTTTTTGTTCTTTTGTCTCATCAAATCTGTAAATCCTAACAATCTTCCCCTATTTGATGATGGCAAAACAAACAAATTCTTGCACGAACTTCCCCTAAAGTTGAGATCATGGATCTCCTGAATGGAAAAATCTTCCATTGTAACTGGCTTCCCATTAATTAAGATCATTCCCTTAAGTTATAAATCTCCATTCCATGCCACCACATGATCTATAAGTTGCTAATCATATAATCATCTTCCCCTTTTTGTCTTCATCCAATAGGGAACATATAAGCAACTTTGATCTTTATAACTTCAAATCATATATCAAAACTTTTAATCCAAGCTTTCCACTGACTCAAATGTACCCTCTGTGTTTTAACACAAAAATGAACTCAAGCTGTAGAAATTTTTAAACTTGCAGTATTAATAATGACTAGCTAGATGTCAATGACCTTTACCCTGAAACTGTGCATGAATGAAAATCTTCGATTCTGTAGGCTTTTGTAGTTAATTACTGATGAAGAAAAAACTGAAGTATAACGAATTGATGAAGAAGTTGGAATATCCCAAAACTATTTCTTTTTTTTTGTGGTCTTATGTCTTGTTTATCCACGTGACATCAAACTCATACTGAACCAAGAAGTATAAGTAGACCGCAACCTCTTGAAAGAATCCTCAACTAGATGAGACACTGAGCACTACAACGTAACTCCTTTAAGTGATAGCGAATGTGAGCATTGAGCATCATAAGAAAAATCACACATTGCTAGATTCTTCAATGTTCGTCAAACTACCATATAAAACGAACAAGTTATCTTTAAAGGAACACCCACTTTAAGTTATGATAAGAACACGCACCTGTGACTCAACTACAACATCAAATAAGTGATAATCAATCGTCTTCGTAATCAATCTTCAATAAATCCAAAAACAAACTATTTCAATTTAAATGAATATTTGTCCATCCGAGAACCAAGCTTTGTGTTATACGTTATCGCAAAAGGCAGCAGTACAAAAAACTCATTTAATTTTTGCAGTTACTAACACTACGAAGCTTGTAGCAATTAAACACGAACCAACAACATAAATAATTAGTTAAGCCGAGCACGTAGTAAGTTAGTAATATTAGTTGACAATACAAATCATCTTTGGGCAACACAAAGTACCAACGAGCAACATTAACATCTTGAATTACTACTAGTAGTATTATCACAAAGCTAGCAGTAGTAAATTTCTTGTAATCCCAATGCTAGCAGTACTAAAAAGCATGTAGCAGTATTAAGTTTACCTTTGCTCGTTCAACAAATCCTCATGTGTCGTCCTTAGCACTTAGGTACTGCTGTAAGTAGAAACATCCATGAATTTTTACTTTGCAGCATTAAACAATTTACTAAGCAGCACTAATGTTCCTCTGTTAATAGTATGATTATCTCATTCGTAGCAACACTTACAAATTAATAGAATGACTTCTTAGCAGTTTAACCATACCTTGTGATTAGATCAAGAGCCCCGAGGATCTGATACCACTTGTGGAGATCCTTTTAAGCCTTCTAGGATATGTTTTACATGATAATATAATATGACACGGAAATATAAGAACTAGTATATTATCAAACAAGGTTTTATATATTCATTCGTTTTCACTTGACCCAAATCTATACTTTTGGAAACTTACTAACTAACTATTAGCTAAATAACCATTAACTAACTAACTACTGTGTACACACACGCACACGTTTACTAAACTCTCATTGGGAGAGCTCTATGTTTCTGGATTGCATATTAAACATTTGTCTATGATATCTTTATATAGGGATTGAGATCAAGACTTACAAGGAAAAATAATTACAGTCCAACAATATGTATTAAAGACTTAGTTAATGTTTAATTTTTTTTTTTTAATATGGTTGACTAAATAATTAGGAAACTAAATCAGAATTAATCTTCAAGTTGTAATTAATCTTCAATCAACATTAATCGTTGTTTGACTACATTGAATGAGATCTTCAATCAGCATTAATCGCTGTTTGACTGCATTAAATGAGAAGATAACTACTGTTTGACTTCAAGTCTTCTAGAATCCCATAATGCTGAATTAGTCCTTCTTGTTTTATTCTTTTGTTCTTTTGTCTCATCAAATCTGTAAATCCTAACACTAATTGATTAATCTTAAAAATTTCATCATGTTGACTTTTTATTATAATTTTTCTTAAGTCTGACCCGTCCAAAACGACCCGCTAGATTAAGTTTTCAAGACTCGGACTCTAAAGCATTTTGATGTAAAACGACGTTTTGGACAACTTTTTAGATTTAGCCAAGACCCGAAACCCAAAAAAATGACTAAAATACCCCTGCAAGTTTTTAATTAAAATGTAGTATCTAATCCTAAGCTTTTCAACCCGTTAACACACATTTTCAGCCTTAGTTATCATCGCGGAAAGGTAAAACGACATTTTAAACAACTTTTTAGTTTTACCCGAGACTCAAAACTCGACAGAAAATGACAAAAATAACAAAAATGCCCTTTTTCGATTCTGCAACAATTTAAAAAATTTAGCATGTGCTGCTTGGATGTTTATAGTTTATCAAAATATCAAACGGCCGCCAAACGTTCGTTTTTAAGAGTTATGAAACGATTCATATATCGAATCGAAGCTACAGACATCCTCTACTATACCCATCGCCTAAAAGTAGATTAAAAATATTTTTGACACCCGAAATTGACACATAAACTTTCTGCAGGAAAAATGACACTTAAAAACTCCGCCAAACGCTATTTTTCGCACCCAACAAGTTTCAAAATACACCTAGCTAACCTATCTCCGTCCACTAACATCTCCAATCAATAATTCAACCTCAATACACAACATGCACAATGATCCATGAATTCTAAGTATAATTTTATACACATGCAAACCTAATAAAACTTAATCAATACAAGTATGTAAAGAAAATACTTACAAGAGTGTAGGATCAAAGAAAAAAATCAATGACACAAACCCTCTTGGGATTTGCTCTATGTCGAAACCAAACACACCACAAAATTCAAAACCCTCACTTGATTTTATAACTCAAAGTCTTGCATAATCACTTGTAATTAAACCCTTATATCTCTAATTGTACCCAAAATCAATGAAACCCTTCAAAATCAAAATCTTCAAAAATTCAAGAACTTAAAGAAAATTTTGCATGGTTGATTTCTCTTGTAAAATATGGTAGGGATTAACAAGGATTGATGTAGGAGTGTTTTAAGATTGATTGAAGAAATTTTTTGATGGTGATTGGTGTTGGATGGTGGTGGTTCGTCGAAGCCAGAGAGAAGGGAGGAGCAGGAGAAACAATTTTTTCTTAAGTTATGAATTGAGTGTGTTTGTTGTGTTATTTAAACAAGGAAAAAAATAAAAATAAAGGCAGTGTTTGGTTTTTATGTGTTTCTCTTGTAGTGTAAAAAGGGTAATAGGGGGTGTTTGGTTAGCTTATTGTCGGAGTCAATAAGGGGGAGTGTTTGGTTTTGTATGTTATGTTTATTTTATGTTTTTATTTTTATTTTTCTAAAACATTTATACTACAATATTTGATTTAAAACACTTAGTTAAAATATTAAAAAGTGTTGAAATACTATTTTTGACACGGTTTCGGAAAAACGTAGAAAAATCACAAAATACTAAAATAAAAATAATTATGCTTCCGAAGCTAAAACATGGAATTATCGATTTCTCAAACACTAAAACGGATAAATATCCAACACAGGACTCGCGAATAATTAAAACTGATGATTCTCACCAAATCGGCTAACAAGTAAAACACAAAATTTTATTCAAAAGCAAAAAATAGAATCAGTGTTAGAGTTAATATTGACCGTAAAAATACGAGATGTTAAAAACCTTCCACCTTAAGGGAGCGCCGTCCGGTGCTTAATTAGCCTTTTACGCAGTTGGTTTGCGCAACGGTCGATACAGATTTCGAAACTTACCAATGTAACATCGTACGGGTTCAAAAGGGGTCAAATGCCATTTGTAAAAATAGCAATATGATAGGATTTAAAGAGTAACGACACTGAATGTTTCGCATGGATTTATATTATTGCTAGAACGAGACGTAACGCCTTGTCGGATACAACATTTGGAAATAATGAATAAACAAATTTCGAACGAAAGATGGTTAAAGATCCTATTCACATGAAGGTAATAACAATAATGATTAGATGAACGAAGAAAATAAATTATTCATACAAACGGATTACAAATCGAAAGAAAGTTGTTTGTACGAATGCCATACCCTAAGCCCACTCATTTACAAATCGTTATTTACATCAAAAGGCGTCCCAATCCATGTAAATAAGACTTAGAATTTTATGGTTCGACGATTTATAATTTTCTTATTCAAATGAAGAGGCGTCCCAATTAATTTCAATAAGATAATTATAAATTAGTCTACTTAAGCATTGTCACAACAAAACACGAGATCAAAACAATGTTACGTTGAGAAGAAGGAGTCTCCTTGGCGGCATGATTCTTCAAAATCATAAGAAGTAACGAGAAGAATAATGAGACGTTAGTCAATCACGTTCCAAAGGTAAGTGCTAAAAGGCGGCACGATCCAAGGTGACAAGTTAAAGTCGTACTCCCATCAACTGGAAGACTTTAAAATGATGGATTACGAAACAACATATGTGATTCAAAGCATAAGAAGAGTGTTCCAATTCGGAGTCAAATGGTATAATAATCAATATTGGTGTTCGAGGGAGTAAATGAGAAATTAAAAAGTACGCGATAATCAGAGTGATCAATATTTATATAACTGACCGATATAAGGTAAATAGTAAGACTCATAGATAGCGTAGCGGTGTGAAAATCATAGCAAGCGTGATATACTCATTAGTCGATGTTAATAGCAATAGGGATGCAAAAGAGAGCATATAAGTTATCTGGGAGCAAGCGCACACGGATCTCGGACAATGGTGAAAGACTCTTAGAAATTTTCGAAAACAGTTATAGTTTAGGTTTTGAAAAACGACCTAGTTCGCTATAACTTGGGCTCTGATACCACTCTGTAACACCTCCCAAAATCACAACGCAGCGGAATACCACTTTGGGGTGCTACTTCATAGCATAAAGTACAAGTTATAGATAACGACTCTAAGTGAGTCGTTTTGAAAAGTCAACCATTCGATAATTTTTATAAAATATCAGAGTTACAATAGTCCCATTTAAATGCATAGTAAACATTTTTTTTAAAAAAGTTTGTCGAATGATACTCTAATTATAAAGCCTTCAAAAATATAATCAACGTGACTCAAATGCTTAATGCTCAGCTAGCAAAATAATAACCTGAGAAAATACAAGCAAAACGTCAATAATAATGTTGATGAATTCATAGGTTTAAGTTAAAGCAATATTGAAATAATTCAAGTAGTATTTCAATAAGAAAAGTAGCGTTACAACATTTAAAAGTATTAGTTCCGAAATCCAAGTAGTGATTTAATAAATCAAGAAACGTTCAGTAGTGGACCACAAAATTTAAGTAATGAGGCGACAATGAAACATACTCATATGTCGAAACAACTATTATTGCACTAAGCTAAAGACACCAAACATTAACATATGTTGTGAGAGGGGGTTGGTGTTGACAGACATCCAAGTGTTCTTCTCCGAGAGTTGGTGCGGCCAAACACCTAAGTGTTTTTCTATAAGAGTTGGTGCGGCCAAACACCCAAGTGTTCTTCTCTCTTAGAGTTGATGTCGCCAAACACCCAATTATTTTTTTAAAATGTAATTGCATCGAAATGTAAAACAAGCATGTAATCTCCCTTAAGGAGTTTAAGGAAACAATTAGGTAGTAAAGAGGGGCTATGAACGCAAACTGTCAGTTATAAGTACCTGTGTATATAAAAACAATTTAACATGTATCAGGCATGTATTAAAAATCATGTTGTAAGCCAGTAAAGGCTCTAGTAAAATAGTCACGTAACGCTTAAGTAGTAGAAATCAATAAGTTTACTTAGTCAAACGAGCATGTATTCTCTCCCCGAAAACAATTTATAAAAACCATTAAAAGAGAAAATGTGGGGCTATGAACTCACCGAGAAGCAATGAACATCCACCTCTCCGTAATTTTCGAACGAGAAATTTAACAAGGAGAGAACGGCGACAACGTCTCACCCACGACCTATAATAATGGTGCGCGTATAAGAATATATTTATAAGAAAAATGCATAAAATGCATAAGTATGTAAAATTTATATATTCCGACATATAAGAAATCTTATATCGTAGAATCAATGAGTGCGCCAAACTTACTTATTTATGCCCAATAAAATGATTCGCCTTATGTTTAACTTCATTTTAACCCATTCAGACTAATATGTAATTTTAATGAAAATTACCCAATTTGATGCGAACGAAAGTGAAAGACTCACTTATTAGTTGCAAATTCAGTTTTGGTTAATATTTTTTACGCCTAATTATTTGATAAAATACTAATTGATTAATCTTAAAAATTTCGTCATGTTGACTTTTTATTATAATTTTTTTTAAGTCTGACCCGTCTAAAACGACCCGCTAGATTAAGTTTTCAAGACTCGGACTCTAAAGCATTTTGATGTAAATTGAACATTTCGGACAATTTTTTGTTTTAGCCGGACTCGAAAAACTCAACCAAAAATGTACCAAATACCCTGGCAGTTTCTAACTAAAATGTAGTATCTAATCCTAAGCTTTTCAACCCTTTAACACACGTTTTCAGCCTTAATTATCATCGCGGAAAGGTAAAACGGAATTTTAAACAACTTTTTAGTTTTACCCGAGACTCAAAACTCGAAAGAAAATGACAAAAATGTCCTTTTTCGATTCTGCAGCAACTTAAAAAATTCAGCAAGTGCTGCTTTGATTTTTATAGTTTTCAAAATTTCAAACGGCCGCCAAACGTTCGTTTTTAAGAGTTATGAAACGATCCATATATCGAATCGAAGCTACGGACATCCCCTACCATAGTATTTAGCCTAAAATTAGATTAAAAATATTTGTGACACCCGAAATCGACACGCAAACTTTCTGCAGTAAAAGTGACACTTAAAAACTCTGTCAAACGCTATTTTTCGCACCCAACAAGTTTCAAAATACACCTAGCTAACCTATCTCCGTCCACTAACATCTCCAATCAACAATTCAACCTCAATACACAACATGTACAATGATCCATGGATTCTAAGTATAATTTTATACACATGCAAACCTAATAAAACTTAATCAATACAAGTATGTAAAGAAAATACTTACAATAGTGTAGGATCAAAGAAAAAAAATCAATGACACAAACCCTCGTGGGTTTTGCCCTATGCGGAAACCAAACACACCACAAAAATCAAAACCCTCACTTAATTTTATAACTCAAAGTCTTGCACAATCACTTGTAATTAAACCCTTATAACCCCAATTGTATCAACAATCAATGAACCCTTTCAAAATTTAAAATCTTCAAAAATTCATAGAACATAAGAAATTTTGCATGTAGATTTACTCTTATAAAAGTATGGTAGGAGGATTAACAAAGGAATGATTTAGGAGTGATTTAGATTGATTAAGAATTTTTTTTCGTGGTGATGGTGATGGAGGGTGGTGGCTTCATCGAAGCAGAAGAGAAGGAGGATTGAGGGTAGCAAGGAGAATTTTTTTCTTAAGTTATGAATTGAGTGTGTTTGTTGTGTTATTTAAACAAGGAAAAAAATAAAAATAAAGGCAGTGTTTGGTTTAATGTTTTGTAGGAGTAAAAATGGTAATAAGAGGGTGTTTGGTTTAGCTTATTGTTGAAGTCAACAAGGGGGAGTGTTTGGTTTTGTATGTTATGTTTATTTTATGTTTTTATTTTTATTTTTCTAAAACATTTATACTACAATATTTGATTTAAAAAACTTAGTTAAAATATTAAAAAGTGTTAAAATACTATTTTTGACACGGTTCCGGCAAAACGTAGGAAAAATCATAAAATACTAAAATAAAAATAATTAAGCTTCCGAAGCTAAAACATGGAATTATTCTCAAACTCTAAATCGGATAATTATCCAACACAAGACTCGCGAATAATTAAAATTGACGATTCTCATCAAATCGGCTAACAAGTAAAACACGAAATTTTATTCAAAAGCAAAAATAGGAACAGAGTTAAGTTTTAATATTGACTGTAAAATACGAGATGTTACAGCCTTCCCACCTTAAGGGAGAGCCGTCCCGGTGCTCAATTCGCCTTATACGCCGTTGGTTTGCGACGGTCGATACACATTCAGAAAATTCCATATAACATTTTACGGGTCGAATGAGGTTCAAATAGCCATTTGTACAACAACAATAATGATAGCGATTTGAAGAGTAAAGACAATGAATGATTCGTACGGATATATATTACTTGCTAGTAGAGACGTACGCCATGTCGGATACACATTTGGAAATAATCGAATGAACAAATTACGAACCGAAAGAAGTCTAAAGACTCATTCATATGAAGGTAATAACGATAATGATTAGATGAACGAAGAAAATGAATTATTCATACAAGTTACAAATCGAAAGAAAGTTGTTTGTACGAATGCCATACCCTTAAGCCCACTCATTTACAAATCGTTATTTACATCCAAAGGCGTCCCAATCCATGTAAATAAGACTTAAAAATTTATGGTTCGACGATTTATGATTTCCTTATTCAAATGAAGAGGCGTCCCCATTCATTTCAATAAGATTAAATATTAAACTAAGGGGGTTTTCTTAAAAAACTTAAGCATTGTCACAACAAAACACGAGATCAAAACAATGTTACGTTGAGAAGAAGGAGTCTCCTTGGCGGCATGATTCTTCAAAATCATAAGAAGCAACGAGAAGAATAATGAGACGTTAATAAATCGCGTTTCAAAGGTAAGTGCCAAAAGGCGGCACGATCCAAGGTGACAAGTTAAAGTCGTACTCTCATCAACTCGAAGGCTTTAAAATGATGGATTACGAAATAACATATGCGATTCAAAAGAATAAGAAGAGTGTTCCAATTCAGAGTCGAATGGTATAATAATCAGTATTGGTGTTTGAGGGAGTAAATGAGAAATTAGGAAGTATGCGATAATCAGAGTGATCAATATTTATATAACCGACCGATATAAGGTAAATAGTAAGACGTCATAAGATAGAAGTAAGAGAGCGAAACCATAACCAAGTGTTATATACTCATTATTCATGTAATAGCAATAGAGATGCAAAAGAGAGCATATAAGTTATCTGGGAACAAGCGCGTGCGGATATCGGACAATGGTGAGACTCTTAGAAATTTTCAAAAACAGTTATAGTCTAAGTTTTGAAAAATGACCTAGTTCGCTATAACTTGGGCTCTGATACCACTCTGTAACACACCTCAAAATCACAACGCAGCGGAATACCACTTTGGGGTGCTACTTCATAGCATAAAGTACAAGTTACAGATAACGAATGTAAGTGAGACGTTTTGAAAAGTCAACCATTCGATAATTTTTATAAAATATCAGAGTTACAATAGGTCTCATTTAAATGCAATAGAAAACATTTTTTTAAAACGTTTATCGAATGGTACTCAAATTATAAAGCCTTCAAAAATATATCCGCGCGACTCAAATACTTCCAATGCTCAGCTAACAAAATAATAACCTGAGAAAATACATGCAAAACGTCAACAATAATGTTGATGAATTCATAGGTTTAAGTTAAAGTAGTATTGAAATAATTCAAGTAATATTTCAATAAGAAAAGTAGCGTTATAACATTTCAAAGTATTAATTCCGAAATCCAAGTAGTGATTCAATAAATCAAGTAATGTTCAGTAGTGGACCACAAAATTTAAGTAATGAGGCGACAATGAAACATATTCATATGTCGAAACAACTATTATTGCACTAAGCTAAAGACACCGAACATTAACATATGTTGTGAGAGGGAGTTGGTGTTGACAGACATCCAAGTGTTCTTCTCCGAGAGTTGGTGCGGCCAAACACCCAAGTGTTTTTCTCTAAGAGTTGGTGCGGCCAAACACCCAAGTGTTTTTCTCTCTTAGAGTTGATGTTGCCAAACACCCAAGTATTATTTAAAATGTAATTGCGTCCGAAATGTAAAACAAGCATGTAATCTCCCTTAAGGAGTTTAAGGAAACATTTAGGTAGTAAAGAGGGGCTATGAACGCAAACTGTCAGTTATAAGTACTTGTGTATATAAAAACAATTTAGCATGTATCACACATGTATTAAAAATCATGTAGTAAGCAAGTAAAAGCTCTAGTAAAATAGTCACGTAATGCTTAAGTAGTAGAAATTAATAAGTTTACTTAGTAAAATGAGCATGTATTCTCACCCAGAAACAGTTTATAAAAAAACATTAAAAGAGAAAGTGAGGCTATGATACTCTCGAGAAGCAATGAAGTACACTCGAACGAGAAATTTAACAGGAGTGAGAACGGCGACATCGTCTCACCGCAGAACCTAATAATAATGGTGCGTGCTATAAGGGGGGAATTATTTTTATAAGAAAAATGTTAAATTGCGTATGGTATTGTAAAAATATATATATTCCCGACATATTGAAATCTTATATAGTACGAAATCCATGAGTGAAGCCAACTTTACTTATTTAAACCAACTAAAATGATCCACCTTATGTTAAACTTCATTTTAACCCATTCGACTAATATGTAATTTTATAGTGACATTGCCCTTTTTGACATTATAAAGATGAAGAATCTAGTGCGAAACGAAAGTTGATAAGTCTCACTTTTTAGTTGCATAATTCAGTTTTTGTTAATATAATTTTTCGCATAATCATTTGCTAAAATACTATTGATTAATCTTAAATATTTGACATGTTGATTTGTTCTTAGACTTTTTTTTAAGTCTGGACCCCGTCCAAACGACCCGCTTAGTTTAGTTTTCAAGACTCGGACTCTAAAGCATTTTGATGTAAAATGACGTTTCGGACAACTTTTTAGATTTAGCCGAGACCCGAAACCCATCAAAAAATGATCAAAATACCCCTGCAAGTTTCTAACTAAAAAGTAGTATCTAATCCTAAGCTTTTCAACCCGTTAACACATGTTTTCAGCTTTAGTTATCCTCGCAAAAAGGTAAAACGGCATTTTAAACAACTTTTTAGTTTTACCCGAGACTCAAAACTCGACAGAAAATGCCCTTTTTCTATTCTGCAGCAACTTAAAAAATTCAGCAAGTGTTGATTGGATTTTTATTGTTTTTCAAAATTTCAAACGGCCGCCAAACGTTCGTTTTTAAGAGTTATGAAACGATCCATATATCGCATCAAAACTACGAACATCCTCTATCATATTCTTTAACCTAAAATTCAATTAAAAAATACGTGAAGTAAAACCGTTAGTCTTATCATGGGGACGGACCCCATGATTGAACTCCGGTGTGAAAGTAAGTATTCATGTTTTGTCAGAGAATGTGAGAGTATGTGTGTGTAAAGTGTGATTAGAAAATCATACCTTGTGGGGTGTTAGAGTACTTTTTTTTATAGGCGAGCACAATATTAGGTTTTCCTAATATTTCACTCGTTTCTGTTAGTTGGCCGAAGTGGAGCCCTCGTCAAGCGAGGGTTCGCTTATAATCGTGACTTGCGGACTTGGTCTTGCCTAGTGGACTTCTGCTGACTTGTGAAAGCGTCCTTTGGAAGCCTTTCGTCTGTCTTGTTGCCTTCGGACCGTCGCCAGTTTGGCATAGGCTTAGTTCCGGTCCATTGCGTCTTTTGATTGTAATATTGGGCTTGAGCCCATGTATGGCGTATGTAGTCTAGGCCCAAAGGCCTGCTCTACGTGTTATACGTCATCAAGTCCCCCCAGTCTAGTATGTCTACTGCGTATGACATTGTAGCGTGTGGTAGATATTAATAGACTCAGGTTCTGGTATTTTTCGTATCCTTGCGTCCTCCGTGACTACTTGTTTCTCCGTGACGTTCCGTTATGCCTGTTAGGTGAGACGTGGGTGACGTGGCCTCTTCGTGGCCCTTCACCTTCTGACTGATTTGACAGTTTAGTCCATTTACCCAATGTCATCACTATCTTTACTTTTGATCATGACCGTTGACCCGAAGGTCCTAGCCACGTGTAAACATCTGAAAAAACCTAGAATTTACTATACCGAGAGTATAAATACTCGATTTGGTTTTCACTGTTTTCTTTTTCATCTTCTTCCACTTATTTCACCATTGTTAAAGTTTTC
>BQNB010095326.1:0-20737 GCA_026074375.1 Tanacetum coccineum
TCCAAATCAATACACAAAAGTAGACAAGAATATAATGTCATGACGAACAACATAAATCATCTTAGAGAACTTGTCGATCAAGCTTGGGTAAAACATTCAAAGGATCATTTTCGTGCCCTAACTGCTCATGATATGGAAATCTTAATAAAGACATGTTTGATGCCTCCTGCCCTTAAGACACAAAATGATAGTTTCATATTTGTTCATGAACTTAAGCAAGAAATGCATCCTAATTTAAAGTGTGTTGAATCCCTTGAAAAAGAAATTGACGAACTTGAATCTGATAAAGCAGGATTTTCAAACATGTATGATATGCTCTTGCAAGAATGTGTGTCTAATGATGTTATGTGTTCTTATTTGCATTCATTATCTAATTTAGATGCGCACACTGCATTGCAATGCTTATATCTTCATAAAGTAAAAGAATGTGAATGTCTTGCACAAAAGCTTTCGAAACAAATTGAATTTGTTAGTAAAGAGGTTTATACTAAGCTTTTCTGAAGTTTTGCTAAATTAGAAAAACACTCGATTTCTCTTGAACTCGCTTTACAACAATGTCAAGAACAACTGAAAAATGACACAGTTTACAAACAAAAAGCGTCAAACGTATTTCTAAAAGAACGTGAACAATATTTTGAAATACAAGATTTGAAAGCTCAATTACAAGATAAGGACATTGCCATATGTGAGTTAAAGAAACTCATTAAAAAAAGAAAAGGAAAATCTGTGGAAACTAAGTTTGATAAACCATATGTTGTTCGATAACCAAATGCTCAAAGGATTCCAAAACCATCAGTTTTAGGTAAACCGACTCCTTTTTCAGATTCTCTTGAGAGAAAACATTTTTCAAAGACACAGTCGGTTCACAAAATTAATGTGGCAGAAGGTTTATCAAAATCAGTCACTGCACAGAATTTGCCTCAAACAGCAAGGCAAGCTGTAAGAAACACAAATGTGATTAAACCAGGCATGTATTGAATTGACACTAGGACAACACAAACTAGAGCACCACAGTTTCCTTAAACCTCTAGGAATACTAATCCTCGTGTGTCTACATCTACAGGAGTAAATCACAGAACTAATGTTAGCAGACCACAACTTAAGAGCAATAAAATAAAAGAAATGGTCATGCCAAACACTAGTCAAGTGAAGTTTAAAAAGACTGAAGTAGAAGACCACCATAGGATTTCTAGTATTTCTAATCAATCAAAGTCTGTAACTGCGTGTACTGACAGTTTAAAATCCAAAAATTTGAATGTTAATGTTGTTTGTGCTACTTGTGGAAAATGTGTGTTTAATTCGAATCATGATGCCTGTATTTCTAAATATTTGAATGACGTGTATGCTAGAACTAAGAAGCCTAAGGTAGTGCATATTAGTACTAGAAAACCCAAAAGTTAAGCGAACAAATCTGTTGCAACACCACATAAGAAAACAGTTGCATCAGAATCCATTGTCCAGAATTCCAAGAGTTACTAAAGGATGCTTTATGAGAAAACTAGTAAGGCGTGGAAATGGTGGATAGGACAACAATGCCCATCAGGATATAAATGGGTTCCTAAGACAAAAATGAAATGGGTGCCTAAAGTTAGGAATGAAAATGTGCAAAAGAGAGTTAGTTTTGCCATAGATAATGCATCTAGGATAACTAATGTCTTGAAACTCACAAATACTATAGGATCCAATTTGTCATGTATTCCATCATCCTCTAATTCTCTTACAGATTGTACAACTCATCTTATTCATTGTTGACTCTGGATGCACAAAGCACATGACGGGCAATTTAACGCTGATGTGCAATTTTGTTAAAAAATATTTGGGTACCATTCATTTTGGCAATGATCAATTTGCTCCAATTCTTGGTTATGTAGATTTGGTTCAAGTAAATATCACGATCAACAGCGTTTATTATGTCGAAGGCCTCAATCACAATCTCTTCTCAGTTGGTCAATTTTTTAATGCGGATTTGGAGGTTGCTTTCCGGAAATCTACGTGTTTCGTTAGAGATCTTCAGGGAAACGATTTACTCATCGGTAATTATGGATATGATCTCTATACAATTTCTCTTCAAGAAACAACTTCATCAATTATAATATGTCTCATGGCTAAAGCCTCACCAACTCAAGCATGGTTATGGCATCGAAGACTTTCTCATCTTAACTTCGACTACATCAACTTGCTTTCAAAGAAGGATGTCATGATTGGTTTACCAAAGTTTAAATACATTAAGGATCAACTATGTTCCTCTTGTGAAGTGAGTAAAGCAAAATGAAGTTCATTCAAGACAAAGGTTGTTTCAAGTTCAAAAGGACGGTTAAATTTGCTTCATATGGACTTATGTGGTCCAATGCGGATTGCCAACATAAATGGGAAGAAATATATTCTGGTAATTATAGACGACTACTCAAGATATACTTGGACTCTCTTTCTACGTTCCAAGGATGAAACACCAGAAGTTTTAAAAGATTTTCTCACAATGATCCAAAGAAATCTTCAAGCCTTAGTAATTTCTGTTCGAACTGACAAAGGCACTGAGTTCTTAAACAAGACACTTAATGCTTTCTTTAAAGAACAAGGAATTGAACATCAAACTTCTACTCCTCGAACACCTAAACAGAACGGTGTTGTCGAAAGACGAAACCGTACTCTGGTTGAGGCTGCTTGAACGATGCTTTCAGCTTCTAAACTTCCTTTGTTCTTTTAGGCTGAAGCAATTGTAACCGCATGCTATACTTAAAACAGATCTATAATCATCCCGACATATGAGAAAACAGCATATCACATCATCAATGACAGAAAACCTTCAATTAAACACCTTCACATCTTTGGTTGCACTTGTTATCTAACCAGAGATGGTGAAAATTTGGATAAGATGAAAGAAAAAGGGGATCCGTGCATTCTGGTGGGATACTCCACTCAGTCAAAGGGATAACATGTTTACAACAAGAGAACAAGATTAATAGTTGAATCCATACATCTCAGATTTGATGAGATCAAAGAGATGATAGAGACGTCTGTTGCTAATGACACTTCAGGCCTCGTTACCCAACGACAAAAGGTGTCAGATTATGACAACCCTGACCCCGTCCCGCAACTACAAAATGTTTCTCCTTCAGCAGATACAACAGTTCCGTCACAACAAGAGTTAGATCTTCTATTCGGTCCTTTATAGGATGAATTTTTCAATATTGGTACTTCTCGTGTCAACAAGTCTTCTTCTCCCATCGACAATTCTGCTCGACAAGACACACAACCTTCAATGAATATTCACCCTCCGACAGAACCATCAACTCCTACAAATGATCATGCTAAGGAAAACAACATTAATCAAGCAGAAGATGCACAATTTCAACAAGATGAATTTACCAATCCTTTTTGTACACCGCTACAAGAAGTTGTTGAGTCTCTCTCACGCAATATTGGTAACTCAAACTTGCATAACTTCAATCAACCACAAGATTCCGAATACCGATGGACAAAAGATCACCTATTAACTCAAGTTCATGGCAATCCATCTAAGCCAATACAAACAAGATGACAACTTGCAACCGATCCTAAAATGTGTATGTTCGCACTCACCGTGAGTACTGCGGAACCGAAAAACATTAAGAAGGCAATGGCTGATTCTGCATGGATAGAATCAATGCAGGAAGAGCTTCATCAGTTTGATAGACTCTGAGTCTGGACCTCGTCGACGAACCCTTTGGCAAGAACGTAATCAAGCTAAAGTGGCTATGGAAGAACAAAAGGATGAAGGCCAAACTGTAATTCGCAATAAGGCACGACTTGTAGCTAAGGGTTATGCTCAGGAAGAGGGTATTGATTTCGAGGAATCATTTGCTCCAGTTGCTCGTTTGGAGGCTGTCCGCATTTTCATCGCATATGTTGCACACAAGTCTTTTCCAATTTATCAGATGGATGCGAAAACAACAGTTCTCAATGGTCCACTAAAGGATGAGGTTTATGTTCAAACAACCATACGGGTTCATTGATCCTGATCATCCAGACAAAGTTTACCGACTAAGGAAAGCTCTATATGGATTGAAACAAGCTCTGAGAGCATGGTATGATACACTCTCAAATTTCCTGATATCAAAAGGTTTTACTAAAGGTACCATTGACCCTACTCTATTTATGATAAGATACGGGGAGGACATTCTACTTGTGCAAATTTACGTCAACGACATTATTTTCAGGTCAACAAACCCTAAATTTTCTAAACGATTTAAAAAAATTAATGCACAGTAGATTTGAGATGTCTTTAATGGGGGAAATGAAATTCTTTTTAGAACTTCAAATCCACCAATCCCCATGCATTATCTTTATCAATCAGGCCAAGTACGCTTTAGAGATACTTTAAAACATGGTACTAAAAAAATAGTTGAAAAAGGTCAAAGGCCATTGTACACCAATGGCTACGAAACCTAAATTGGATGCAGACTTGAGTGAACACATCAGACCAAACCACTGCCTTAAAAAAAAGTTAAAAAAAAATCAGGTTACTCATGTATCTGACATCTAGTAGACCAGATATAGTATAAGCAGTATGTTATTGTGCAAGATATCAAGCAATACCGACTGAACAAAACCTCAAAGAGGTTAAAAGGATCTTTTGATACTTAAGGGGTACCATTAACATGAGACTCTAGTATCCGAAAGATTCTGGCTTTGAACTGGCAGCTTTTTTAGATGTCGACCATGCGGAGCCTGGAATGTATTGATACTTTCAAAATCACTTCTAGAGGAATACAGTTCCTAGGTGATAAGTTAGTCAGCTGGATGTCAAAGAAGCAGGATTGTACTGCAATGTCATCAGCAGAGGCTGAGTACGTGGCGTTATCTGCAAGTTGTGCTCAAGTAATGTGGATGAGGACACAGCTTAAGGATTATGGCTTCAACTACAACAAAATACCATTGTATTGCGACTCTCAGTCAGCCATAGCAATCTCATGCAACCCCGTGCAGCACTCCCGTACCAAGCACATCCATACTCGATATCATTTCATCAAGGAACAGGTTGAAAATGGTATAATTGAATTGTACTTTGTCAGAACTGAATACCAATTAGCTGATATGTTTACTAAAGCCTTACCCGAAGATAGGTTTCAGTATCTTGTCAGACGAATTGGTATGAGATGTTTGACTCCAGCAGAACTGGAGGTTCTGACAAACGAATCTGCTTGATAATCCATCAAACATCAACTTGTACATATTTTTGAGAAAAGCAAAATACAAAAATATAAAACATATAAAAACAAATACAAAAATATAAAATTTCAAAAAGAAAATACAAAATCAAAAAATCAGAAAATGTTTCACAAAAAGAATCTTCTCGACATGTCTCTTGGAATCGATAACATTTACGTACCTAGAAATGTTGATTAACATCGACACGGGCGTGTAAATGAAGTTCGAACAGGAGTTTCAAATGTTTTCAAAACATGTCATTTCTAATTTTCTTTATGACTTGTAATTACTCTCAGATTGCAACTCGGACCCGAACGACAAAGGAGAGTGTACGTTTCAGTGCACTTATCCTTAGCATTAGAAGAGAAGTCTTCTAACATGATATTTTTTCAAAAAGTTGAACACAATTTTTTAAGAATTTCTCACTGACGATTCATAATCTTTCAAAATTGTGTGTTTAACACTATATCCCTCATATAGTTTTACAAGACAATTCTTCTACATTTGGTGTCATTTTCAAAATGAGTCAATGTTTGAGGGGGAGTTTTTCGAAAAACAATGTTTTAATGTTGATTGGATACATCATCACGTGACAATTCTTATGTATTCAACACATTATAAAAAGTCTTAATAACAACTCCATAATAATAATAACTACTCAATAGATTGTATGTTATAAGATGATTTCATGGTTGAGCACAATTTTTCAAGAATTCTTCATTGACAATTCATAATCTTTCAAAATTGTATGCTCAACAATGCTAACCCTCAATTTTATATTTATTTTACAACTTGGTATCATTTTTTGGTGTCAAACATATGTAAAATTGAGGGAGAGCAAGTTAATGTTCTATATAATTCATGCTAAGTTTAAAAGTTCTCTCCACAGAATTTTCATGACAAATTTTAATCACATGGTATTTCAAAAAGTAAGTGAATTAGTATTTAAAATAAGGGGAGAAATGTATTTAAAATGTGATCTTGAAAATAATAAGTGATCTAAACGACTCAAAGTGCTGCTTATACTCTTCGGAAAAGGTTTTATGGTTCGATCTTATACCCAACAACATCTTAATTTCACGACGATTCTGAAGTCATAAGGTGGTTAGGTTAGGTATTAGTCTTATGATCCAACCAGAACCGGAGGGATCTACCCAAGGACACTCCATAGTTAGAAATAGCGGTCCTTAGGTATGATTGGAGATGAATGAGTTTAAGAGAATAATGCCAACTAAGATTGAGCTAACACTGGAACAATCACAACAAAGTGTTAGTAATGATGTATTGGTAAGCATTGAAGGGGTTGAAGAATGAAAAAGAAATGTATGGATAAAGGGTGAAAACAAAGCAGCCCTCCCTACACAACTTAGGCAGAAACTGGGTCAATACATAACCTATCAGTTTTCACAAAGATGAATTCTGATATTGAAGAATGACATCATGGACCCAGTGATGCAATGCACAACCCTTCCCAGCCATTCGAGTTTCTCTCAACAGAAACTTGTCTCATTTGTCACGGAGATACACACGTTATCTATTGACATCTCACTCCGAGATTGTTGATATTGAATAGGTGGCAATCTGCTCCAGCCTCCGAGTACTAAAACCAAAATGCACTAATCGAGTTAGAGCCAAGAGATCAATAAAATAAATCTCATTAGGACACATTCCATTACAAACACTTGTTGAACATCAATAAGTTCATAAGCTGTTAACAAGAGTCCTATGAATTATCCTTGTGATCTTGCCAGAACATCTGAGTGATACTTAAGGTATTCACAGTGAAGATGGAAATCCTGCTTGAGCCAACTTCAAACAAGCTCTTAGTAGGTGACTTGCGCGATTCTATATGAATCAAACTTGTGTCAACTGGAAAGAAATGATGGTGCGAATTCTATGTGAATCAAACTTGTTCCAGTAAATGAATTGACAACTTAATCAGAAAGATAGTAACTATCTGATTCACTCTTATCGTGTTATCTGCTTTGAGACATTCCAGTAATGAGAACTAGCAAGCATGGTCAATCTAATACATCTGTGTTAGAAGATCCTACGCTTTGAGCTGGAAACCCTGTCAATGGCTCTTTGAATTTACCTGATCACATGTACAATATTTATACTTTAAAACGGTCCTATAGAACCGGAGGTTAATCTAACCAAATCCGGACGAATGACAAAGCCATATTCGTCCACAAGCTTTATTGCTAACTGTTTTATTTCAGGATTCATATAAAGATAGAGATGGAGATGCCTCATTCCATCTGAAGTTGGATTCATTACCACATGCTCATACTCAAACTACAAAGATATACTATAAGCATCAAGATTCAAGAATCATGAATCAAGAAAGCTCAAGTATTAAAGACAAAGACTTCCGTAAACTTTGATAAACAAGATCTTCCTTTAAGATATCAAGTCTATCAAGGGAGATTATTAAAGAGATTTCAAGAAGATGCAAAGTATGAGTATGTTGGTCATGACACAAGATCGCAAGGTGGCAAAGACGATCAAGACTGAAGGATAAAGATTTAAAGATCTCAGACGTAAAGATGAAGTCTAAATACAATGACAAAGGCTCAAGATCAAGATCACACAACATGAAGGAACAAGCCTACAAGATAAAGACAAAATGCAAAGAACTCAACAATAAGACAATCTCAAAGACCTCACTTTGAGGAAGATTGTTAGCATCAAAAATGAGTCTAACATGAAGGCTTGAATCTTCTCAGAGAACCAAAGCTTTGAGGGAGATTGTTAGCCTCAAATATTAAGTCAATCTTTGTCTTTATCTTACTTATGTAGTAATAGGCTAGAAGGGTAAACAGGCTCGTAATCGTAAGCTAATCTTGTACTAGTATTAGGTTTAAACCTATTTGTAATCCCGAGCCCGGCCCAAGATAAATACCCCAACCTATTAAAGCCTAATATGGCCGGCCCCCATTGAGTATAAATACCCCTCTCTAAGTGTGGAGAGGGTTTTGGTCTTATTTGTATTTTGTACAAGGTAATCAACCATCTCATTTTCTCTTTACTTTCTCATCTCTAGTTTCTCTCTCTAATAATTCTTATCATTCTCCTTTATATTTATCTTTTCAAGTATGAGTGAAGGTGATATTGGGTTCTAGCACGTCACGCCCTTGGACATGTGATTCCATCCAGGCCCCGTTTAGAGGTGTGATAATTGTTTAGAAGCCATCTCTAAAATCTCATCAAAAATCACATTCACGCTCTCGTGTTTCTTTCGAGTACACTTGTTGTAAATCCTGAATGCAGCGGATTCTTTAGAATATCTAACAAACACTCCAATATCTCCTTTTTGTTGAGGTTGCCCATATCATCATAATCATTGAGAAGATAGCATCTGCAACCGAACACATAAAAGAACTTGATGTTTGGTTTAATCTTGTTAATGAGCTCATAAGGAGTTTTATCGAAATGTTTGTGAATAATCGAACGATTTTGTGTAAAACAAGCTGTTGCAATGGCTTCAGCCTAAAGAAACAGTGGTAAGTTTGCAAATGTAAGCATAGTTCTTGCAGCTTCGACTAAGGTTCGATTCCTCCTTTCCACGACACCATTTTGCTGTGGCGTTCTTGCAGCAGAAAATTGTTGAGTAATTCCGACCTCATCAAAGAACTTAGCAAGAGTTTTGTTCTTAAACTCAGTACCATTATCAGTTCGAACACGTTGAACTTAAAGTTGAAGATTCACTTGGGTTTTCTTGATTAATGAAATGATAACTTCAGAAGCTTCATCTTTCGAACAAAGAAAGAATACCCATGTGTACCATGAATAATCATCGACAACAACTAACACATATCGTTTTTCGTTAATACTTTTGACGCGCATCAGACCACACAAATCCATATGAAGAAGATAAAGTGGCTTATTTAAAGCAAATGCCGTTTTGGACTTGTGATTTTTCCGATGAATCTTCCCTTGTTCACAAGCAAAACAAAAATGATCTTTTTTGAATTTCATCTTAGGAAGACCTCGAACAAGATTGTTTTTCATGAGGTCATTGATTGTGGCGAAATTTAGGTGAGAAACACGTTGATGCCACAACCAAGATTGAGATGAAGAAGCCTTTCTATGAAGACAAGCCAAAGAATTTGAAGCGATGTCGTTAAGAGCAATAGTATACTAACTCGATGAATTGTCCAACGCTAAATAAGTTATGTCATAAAACTTTGACATAGTAAACTTTCTTGATCGTCATTGATCCAATAACAACATCCCCATAGCCAGCAATCACTGCAAAATCATTATTGCCAAAGCGAACCGTTCCAAGAACTTTTCCACAAGTTGGTTAAAAGAGACGATTACCCAGTCTATATGCTTTTGACATCCCGAATCTATGATCCAAAGATAAATCTGGACAATCTGCAATAAATAAAACACCAAATACATTCAACAAACTTTGGGTACCCATTTGAAAATAGGTCCCTGTGAGTTAGGTGTCTTATAAATTTTATCTATTTGACGCTTTACTTTGGGAATCCATTTAGCTACGGGTTCAGCTAACAGTTGCATTTTAGGAAGCCACCTAAACAAGATTTTAGGTAAAGAGTTATTTGAATTACTCTTAGAACGCACATTCAAAGAATTACGAGGTTTTTTCCTAAAAGGCATCTTTCTAACTTGAGAATTTCTAATACTCATCTTCAAAGGACAAAACAAATCATTTACATCAGAAGAAGCATACAATCTAGAATTACAAAGAAAAACATTCATAGCATCATTAAAGGCATAAGCACTTCTAGTTTCTACATGATGATAATTATTACATGACAACAAGTCTTTGCGAGAATATCGCTTAACATCTTTGTTTAATTTTGAATTACTAACAGAAGATAAATCAACACTAGAAGTATTAGACGACCCTTCTTCTAAATAACACCTTTATGCTTAGGTCTTCTAACACTACTTAAAGTGTCTAAATCTAAAAAATGAACAAAATCTCTATTAGCACGCAATACATCATTATTCACTTATTTGTCATTTGGTTTTGATGATGTTCTCTTATGTCTTTTTCTTTTTTGTTTTATTTTCAATGTTATTTGAAGCACAAGATGTTTTTGACACTGAAATTGGTGAAATACTTTGTGACACATTTATTTTAAACATTCCTAGAGCAATCACTTTTGAATTCTCCAAATTGTCACAACCTTTTTCAACCACTTGACAATCATTTTCACTTTGATTTTCCGATTCATAAATTACATTTTCACTCGACTCAAAACCTTTTAATTTCAAAGACTCAATTATTTCCAAATTTTCTTTTTCTTTTTCCAAAAGACTCACCACTTCATCTTCCAAATCAATTATGATCTTTTCTAAAATCACAGTCGGAACATACGGTTTGAGTGAACTTGTTTGCTGAAATGGAGAATCAATCTTTTCAAAATCTGGATTTATTATCTCTTGAAAGTAATCATCCGAAAAATTTATCTTTTCATTCACATAACTTTAATTCAGATTTCCATAATCATATGCAAACTCAATTTTATTCTCTCTTGCTCTATTAAATTTCTCAATTTCCAAAGCTGCATCCGAATGTGTGAGAAACATTAGAGTATACCCTAGACCAATAACCCTCTCATCGTAAAGACTAGGTCTCAATTCATTCACTTTGCAAAAATAACTTGGATTTTCAAAACCTATTCCCTTTTTACCATTATACATGTTATCCTTAGAAGGCATGATCATATGTATTGTCTAACGTATTTGTCTGATTTTATGAAGTTTGTTTTCACAATCATTCAATCTTTCCAAACACTTTTCAATTTCTAAATCCTTGTTACGCACACACTCTTCCAATTCTAAAATTTTTTTGTGTTGTTTTTCTAAATTTTTCTCTGAAGCCCTCAGCACATTTTTATTCATCTTCAATAACTACTACTTTTCTTATCGAAAAAAATATCTTGTTCATCAATCTGTTTCCTATGTTGTTTATCTTTTATCACAAAGGCAAAATATTAATCATATATTGATATCTTTCTTCCTCAAGTTTTGAATATTATGCTTGACATTCAGTGTGAGTATCAATCACAACATGTTTGACTTTGAGTTGTTCCTGTAAAACTTCCGTTTGAGCAAGTAAATCATCATTCTTTTTGTTTAAAACTTTTATTTGTTCATTAAATTCATTGTTTTTCTCCTTAAAGTGTTTACTTGATTCTTTAAAACATTATATTTATCTTGTAAATCCTTGTTTGGATTTTCTAAATCTTTGCTTTATTGATTTGCTTTCTCAATACGAATCTGACATTTAGCAATCTTTTGGTTAAACTTTTTAATCAATTTATTAATTAAATGATCCTTTTCTTCAGAATCATTATGATCAACCTCTGACTCATCATGATCTGTTTGAGATACAATATGATTTTCATTAAAATTTTATGAAAATCATAATTGGGATCTCAAACAGATCATGATGAGTCAGAGGTTGATCATAATGATTCTGAAGAAAAGGATCATTTAATTAATAAATTGATTAAAAAGTTTAACCAAAAGATTGCTAAATGTCAGATTCGTATTGAGAAAGCAAATCAATAAAGCAAAGATTTAGAAAATCCAAACAAGGATTTACAAGATAAATATAATGTTTTAAAGAATCAAGTAAACACTTTAAGGAGAAAAAAAAACAATGAATTTAATGAATCAAATAAAAGTTTTTTAAACAATATTAATTAAAAAGAATTGATCGATTTACTTGCTCAAACGGAAGTTTTACAGGAACAACTCAAAGTCAAACATGTTGTGATTGATACTCACACTGAATGTCAAGCACAATAAGCAAAACTTGAGGAAGAAAGATATCAATATATGATTAGATATTTTGCTCTTTGTGATAATGATAAACAACATAGGAAAGAGATTGATGAACAAGAGATTTTTTTCAATAAGATAAGTAGTAAGTTAGTTGAGATGAATAATAATGTGCTGAGGCTTCAAGAGAAAATTTTAGAAAAACAAACAAAAATTTCAGAATTAGAAGAGTGTGTGCGTAACAAGGATTTAGAAATTGAAAAGTGTTTGGAAAGATTGAATGATTGTGAAAACAAACTTCATAAAATCAGACAAATGCGTTAGATAATACATATGATCATGCCTTCTAAGGATAACATGTATAATGGTAAAAAAAGGAAGGTTTTGAAAAGTCACATGTTATTTTTTGCAAAGTAATGTATTTGAGACCTAGTTAGTATCTTTTACGATGAGAGGGTTATTGGTCTAGGGTATACTCTAATGTTTCTCACACATTCGGATGCAGCTTTGGAAATTGAGAAATTTAATAGAGCAAGAGAGAATAAAATTGAGTTTGCATATGATTATGGAAATCTGAATTAAAGTTATGTGAATGAAAAGATAAAATTTTCGGATGATTACTTTTAAGATAATAAATCCAGATTTTGAAAAGATTGATTCTCCAATTTCAGCAAACAAGGTTCACTCTAATCGATTTGTTCCGAACTGTGATTTTAGAAAATATCATAAACGATTTGGAAGATGAAGTGGTGAGTCTTTTGGAAAAAGAAAAAGAAAATTTGGAAATAATTGAGTCTTTGAAATCAAAACGTTTTGAGTCAAGTGAAAATGTAATTTATGAATCAGAAAATCAAAGTGAAAATGACTGTCAAGTGGTTGAAAAAGGTTGTGACAATTTAGAGAATTCAAAAGTGATTGCTCTAGGAATGTTAAAATAATGTCGTCACAAAGTATTTCACCAATTTCAGTGTCAAAAACATCTTGTGCTTCAAATAACATTGAAAATAAAACAAAAAAGAAAAAGACATAAGAGAACATCATCAAAACCAAATGACAAATAAGTGAATAATGATGTATTGCGTGCTAATAGAGATTTTGTTCATTTTTTAGATTTAGACACTTTAAGTAGTGTTAGAAGACCTAAGCATAAAGGTGTTATTTGGAAGAAGGGTCGTCTAATACTTCTATTGTTGATTTGTCTTTTGTTAGTAATTCAAAATTAAACAAAGATGTTAAGCGATATTCTCGCAAAGACTTGTTGTCATGTAATAATTCTCATCATGTAGAAACTAGAAGTGCTTATGCCTTTAATGATGCTATGAATGTTTCTTGTAATTCTAGATTGTATGCTTCTTATGATGTAAATGATTTGTTTGTCTTTGATGATGTGAGTATTAGAAATTCTCAAGTTAGAAAGATGCCTTTTAGGAAAAAACCTCGTAATTCTTTGAATGTGCGTTCTAAGAGTAATTCAAATAACTCTTTACCTAAAATCTTGTTTAGGTGGCTTCCTAAAATGCAACTGTTAGCTGAACCCGTAGCTAAATGGATTCCCAAAGTAAAGCGTCAAATAGATAAAATTTATAAGACACCTAACTCACAGGGACCTATTTTCAAATGGGTACCCAAAGTTTGTTGAATGTATTTGGTGTTTTATTTATTGCAGATTGTCCAGATTTATCTTTGGATCATAGATTCGGGATGTTCAAAGCATATGACGGGTAATCGTGCTCTTTTAACCAACTTTGTGGAAAAGTTTCTTGGAACGGTTCGCTTTGGCAATAATGATTTTGCAGTGATTGCTGGCTATGGAGATGTTGTTATTGGATCAATGACGATCAAAAAAGTTTACTATGTCAAAGTTTTATGACATAACTTATTTAGCGTTGGACAATTCATCGAGTTAGTATACTATTGCTCTTAACGACATCGCTTCAAATTCTTTGGCTTGTCTTCTAGAAAAGGCTTCTTCATCTCAATCTTGGTTGTGGCATCAACGTGTTTCTCACCTAAATTTCGCCACAATCAATGACCTCATGAAAAACAATCTTGTTCGAGGTCTTCCTAAGATGAAATTCAAAAAAGATCATTTTTGTTTTGCTTGTGAACAAGGGAAGATTCATCGGAAAAATCACAAGTCCAAAACGGCATTTGCTTTAAATAAGCCACTTTATCTTCTTCATATGGATTTGTGTGGTCTGATGCGCGTCAAAAGTATTAACGAAAAACGATATGTGTTAGTTGTTGTCGATGATTATTCATGGTACACATGGGTATTCTTTCTTTGTTCGAAAGATGAAGCATCAGAAGTGATCATTTCATTCAATCATGAAAACCCCAAGTGATCTTCAAACTCTTTAAGTTCAATGTGTTAGAAAGATAATGGTACTGAGTTTAAGAATAAAACTCTTGCTAAGTTCTTTGATGAGGTCGGAATTACTCAACAATTTTCTGCTGCAAGAACACCCTCAGCAAAATGGTGTCATGAATAAGGAAGGGAATCGATCCTTAGTCGAAAAGCTGTAAGAACCATGCTTACATTTGCAAATTTACCACTGTTTCTTTAGGCTGAAGCCATTGCAACAGCTTGTTTTACACAAAATCGTTCGATTATTCACAAACATTTCGATAAAACTCTTTATGAGCTCATTAACAAGATTAAACCAAACATCAAGTTCTTTTATGTGTTCGGTTGCAGATGCTATCTTCTCAATGATTATGATGATATGGGCAACCTCAACAAAAAGGAGATATTGGAGTGTTTGTTAGATATTCTAAAGAATCCGCTACATTGAGGATTTACAACAAGTGTACTCGAAAGAAACACGAGAGCGTGAATGTGATTTTTGATGAGATTTTAGAGATGGCTTCTAAACAATTATCACACCTCTAAACGGGGCCTGGATGGAATCACATGTCCAAGGGCGTGACTGCTAGAACCCAATAATCACCTTCACTTCATACTTGAATAAGAAAAATATAAAGGAGATATGATAAGAATTATAGAGAGAGAAACTAGAGAGAGAAAGTAAAGAGAAAATGAGATGGTTGATTACCTTGTACAAAATACAAATAAGACCAAAACCCTCTCCACACTTAGAGAGGGGTATTTATACTCAATGGGGGGACGGCAATTATTAGGCTTTATAGGTTGGAGGTATTTATCTTGGCGGGGCTCAGGATTACAAATAGTGTTTAAAATCCTATTACTAGAAATACAAGTGATTAGCTTACGATTACGAAGCCTGTTTACCCTTCTAGCCGTATTTACTACATAAGTAAGATAAAGACAAAGATTGACTTAATATTTGAGGCTAACAATCTCCCCCATAAGCTTGGTTTCTGAGAGATTCCAAGCTTCAGTGTTAGACTCATTTTTGATGCTAACAATCTTCCTCAAAGTGAGGTCTTTGAGAATTGTCTGATGATCACATGGCTTTGAACGATAGCTTCTGTGATGCCAATTTTGTCTTTATCTTGTAGGCTTGTTCCTTCATGTTGTGTGATCTTTGATCTTGAGCCTTTGTCATTGTATTTAGACTTCATCTTTACGTCTGAGATCTTTAAATCTTTATCCTTCAGTCTTGATCGTCTTTGCCACCTTGCGATCTTGTGTCATGACCAACATACTCATACTTTGCATCTTCTTGAAATCTCTTTAATAATCTCCCTTGATAGACTTGATATCTTAAAGGAAGATCTTGTTTATCAAAGTTTACGGAAGTCTTTGTCTTTAATACTTGAGCTTTCTTGATTCATGATTCTTGAATCTTGATGCTTATAGTATATCTTTGTAGTTTGAGTATGAGCATGTGGTAATGAATCCAACTTCAGATGGAATGAGGCATCTCCATCTCTATCTTTATATGAATCCTGAAATAAAACAGTTAGCAATAAAGCTTGTGGACGAATATGGCTTTGTCATTCGTCCGGATTTGGTTAGATTAACCTCCGGTTCTATAGGACCGTTTTAAAGTATAAATATTGTACATGTGATCAGGTAAATTCAAAGAATCTCATTGACAGGGTTTCCAGCTCAAAGCGTAGGATCTTCTAACACAGATGTATTAGATTGACCATGCTTGCTAGTTCTCATTACTGGAATGTCTCAAAGCAGATAACACGTTGATTTAGATAATCAATCATTCACTTACGGTGAGTTCATAGCCCCGCTTTTATACAATTATATTGTTTTACAACTTTGGGGTGAGAAACATGCATTGTTTTACATTTGGACGCAAGTACTCTTTTAAACATATTACGAGTTGGCCTAAGTAGCTAAACCCACTATTGCCCACTATCATGAACTGTCAATTGCTAGTTAGCGAGCGCGAATGTTATGAATAGATCTATTTGGGATTGACATCCCCGTTCGGGTGAGTAGCGCTCATCAGTTTCGAATGTACTGAAACAACGAACGTATACATGTCGGAACAATTTGGATGTTGCGGGTTTGAACATCTACACGGGCACATTTTGTGCATTAAATTGCATACATATATGTCGAGCTTCGGTGTCATGAGCTTAGTGCACTTCGTAATTACTTTTAAGATATTGTATGTGTTACATGTCTTACATTGGAAATCTTGTGGTCCTATTTTATACATTTACTAAACCTGTGAATTCACCAACTTTATGTTGACGTTTTAAAGCATGTTTTTCTCAGGTCAATAAGGTACGAGAAACAAGGATACATTGGTGGTCACCATTTTGGAGTCATTACTATAAAGATTTGGATGCATTACATTTTGGGAATATTTGTTATGTCTTAAAATCTTTACTTTTCATGGATGAACTATTTAAGCTTCGGGCTATTGTAACAAACAAGTCTATTTAATCCAATGTATCAATTTTAAATGACTCATATAGAGGTCGTTCTCATATCTCGTGCTATTGATCTATGAAGTAACACTCTCCAACCCATATTCCGCTGCGACCCATTTTGGGGGTGTTACAGCTATTTCTAACTATGGAGTGTCCTTGGGTAGATCCCTCCGGTTCTGGTTGGATCATAGGACAAATGCCTAACCTTACCACCTTATGACTTCAGAATCGTCGTGGAATAAGATGTTGTAGGGTATGAGATCGTAACCATAAAACCTTTTCAGAAGAGTATCAAGCACTTTGAGTCGATAAGATCACTTATTATTTTCAAGATCACATTTTAAATACATTTCTCCCCTTATTTTAAATAATAATTCACTTAGTTTTTGAAATACTTTATGATTTAAATTTGTCATGAAAATTCCGTGGGGAAAACTTTTACTTAGCATGAATTACATGGAACATAAACTTGCTCCCCCTCGATTTTACATATGTTTGACACCAAAAACAATGATACCAAGTTGTAAAATGAATATAAAATTGAGGGTTAGCATTGTTGAGCACACAATTTTGAAAGATTATGAATTGTCATTGAAGAATTCTTGAAAAATTGTGCTCAACCACTTAATTATCTTATAACAATCAATCTATTTAATAGTCATTATTATTTCTTAGATGTTATTAAGACCTTTTATAATGTGTTGAATACATAAGAATTGTCATGTTATGATGTATCCAACAATCATTAAAAACATTGTTTTTCAAAAAACTCCCCCTCAAACATTGACTCATTTAAAAATGACACCAAATGTAGAATAATTGTCTTGTAAAACAATATGAGGGAAGGAGTGTTGAACACACAATTTTGAAAGATTTTGAATCGTCAGTGAGAAATTCTTGAAAAATTGTGTTTAACTTTTTGAAAAATCAAATGTTAGAAGACTTCTCTTCTAACGCTAAGGATAAGCGCACTTATGCGTACACTCTCCTTTGTCGTTCGGGTCCGAGTTGCAATCTGAGAGCGATTACAAGTCATAGAGAAAAATAGAAATGACATGTTTTGAAAACATTTGAAACTCCTGTTCGAACTTCATTTACACGCCCGTGTCGATATTAATCAACATTTCTAGGTACGTAAATGTTATCGATTCCAAGAGACATGTCGAGAAGAATATTTTTTTGAAACATTTTCTGATTTTTTTTTGTATTTTCTTTTTGAAATTTTATATTTTTGTATTTTTTTTATAAAAAATATTTACATGTTGACCTCAGCATTTCCAGTTCTGCTGAAGTTAAACATCTCATACCAATTCGCCTTACAAGATACTGAAACCTATCTTCGGGTAAGGCTTTAGTAAAACTATATAGCCAATGGTATTCAGGTTCTGACAAAGTACAATTTCAATTATTACTCGTTTTTAACTTGTTCCTTTATGAAGTGATACCGAGTATAGATATGCTTGGTTACCGTAGTGTATGACGGGGTTGCATGAGATTGCTATGGCTGACTGAAAGTCGCAATACAATGGTATTTTGTTGTAGTTGAAGCCATAATCTTGAAGCTGTGTCCTCATCCACATTACTTGAGCACAACTTGCAGATAACGCCACGTATTCAGCCTCTGCGGATGACATTGCAGTACAGTCTTGCTTCTTGACATCTAGCTGGACTAATTTGATCCACCTAGGAACTGTATTCCTCCAGAAGTGCTTTTGCGAGTATCAAGCATCCGGCATATGATCGACATCTGAAAAGCTGTTAGTTCAAAGCCAGAATCCTTCGGATACCAGAGTCCCATGTTAATGGTACCCCTTAAGTATCGAAAGATCCTTTTAACCTCTTTGAGGTGTTTTTCAGTCGGTTTTACTTTATATCTTGCACAATAACATACCTGTTGCACTATGTTGGTCTAACTAGATGTTAGATACATGAAGTGAACGATTTTACTAAGGTAGTCAGTTTTGGTTCTATGGGTTCCCAAACCACTTCAAGTTGAATCCTAATTTAGGTTTGCTAGCCATTGGTGTACCAATGCTTTATCCTTTTTCCATACCATGTCTTTTAAGTATTTCTAAAGTGTATTTGGCCTGATTGATAAAGATACCGCGTGGGGATTGGTGGATCTGAAGTCCTAAAAAGAATTTCATTTCCCCTATTAAGGACATCTCAAATCTACTGTGCATTAATTTTTCAAATCGTTTAGAAAATTTAGGGTTTGTGGACCCGAAAATAATGTCATCAACGTAAATTTGCACAAGTAGAATGTCCTCCCCGTATCTTATCGTGAATAAAGTCGGGTCAATGGTAACTTTAGTAAAACCTTTGGATATCAGAAATTTTGAGAGTTCATCATACCAGGCTCTTGGAGCTTGCTTTAATCCATATAGAGCTTTCCTTAAACGGTAAATTTTGTCTGGATGATCAGGATCAACGAATCCGTCTAGTTGTGCAACATAAACCTCCTCCTTCAGTGGACCATTAAGAAATGCCGTTTTCACGTCCATCTGATAAATTGGAAAAGACTTGTGTGCAGCATATGCGACGAAAATCCGAACAGCTTCCAAGCGAGCAACTAGAGCAAATGATTCTTCGAAATCAATAGCCTCTTCCTGAGCATAACCCTTAGCTACAAGTCGTGCCTTATTACAAATTACAGTTTGGTCTTCATCCTTTTTGTTCTTTCATAACCACTTTAGCTTGATTACTTTCTTGCTAAAGGGTTTGTTAACGATTAAGTTCTTCCTGTATTGCTTCTATCCATGCAGAATCAGCCATTGCTTCCTTAATGTTTTTCGGTTCCGCAGTACTCACGGTGAGTGCGAACATACACATTTCAGGATCGATTACAAGTTGTCGTCTTGTTTGCACTGTCTTGGATGGATTTCCACGAACTTGAGTTAACGAGTGATCTTTTGTCCATCGGTATTTGGAATCTTGAGGTTGATTTAAGGTATGCACATTTGAATTACCAATATTGCATGAGGAAGACTCAGCAACTTCTTGTACCGATGTACAGAAAGGATTGGTAAATTTAAGTTCTGTATCTTCTGCTTGATTGTCGTTGTTTTCCTCAATATGAGCATGTGTTGGAGTTGTTGGTTCTGAAGTAGGTTGAATATTCGTTAAAGGTTGTGTGTCTTGTGGAGCAGAATTATCGTTAGGAGAAGAAGACTTTTTGACACAAGAAGTACCCGCACTAAAAAATTCATCGTACAAAGGACCAAATAAAAGATCCAACTCTTGTTGTGATGGAATAGTTGTATTTGCTGAAGGAGAAACATTTTGTAGTTGTGTGTCAGGGTCAGAGTTGTCATAATCTGATGCCTTTTGTCATTGAGGAACGAGGCTTGAAGTGTCATTAGCAACAAATGTCTCAGACATCTCTTTGATCTCATCAAATTTGAGATGTATGGATTCAACTATTAATCTTGTTCTCTTGTTGTAAACATGATATCCTTTTGACTGAGTGGAGTATCCCACCAAAATGCACGGATCCCCTTTTTCTTTCATCTTATCCAAATTTTCACCATCTCTGGTTAGGTATCAAGTGCAACAAAAAATGTAAAGGTGTTTAATTGAAGGTTTCCTGTCATTGATGATGTGATATGCCATTTTCTCATGTGTCGGAATGAGGATAGATCTGTTTTGAGTATAGCATGCGGTTGCAATTGCTTCGGCCCAAAAGAACACAGGAAGTTTAGAATCTAAGAGCATCGTTCGAGCAGCCACAACTAGAGTACGATTTCGTCTTTTGACAACGCCGTTCTGTTCAGGTGTTCGAGGAGTAGAAGTTTGATGCTCAATTCCTTCTTTTTTAAAGAATGCATTAAGTGTCTTGTTTAAGAAGTCAGTGCCTCTGTCAGTTCGAACAGAAATTACTAGGGCTTAAAGATTTCTTTGGATCATCGTGAGAAAATCTTTTAAAACTTCTAGTGTTTCATCCTTGGAACATAGA
>BQNB010095327.1:0-25897 GCA_026074375.1 Tanacetum coccineum
ATAATCGTTGTCGTAAAGTTTTCTCATGGGAGGATTGGTTAAAAAATCCCCACCATATTTTTTTGTAATGTTGTTTCTAGCATTTTGCTAGTTTAATAAAATTTCCGCCGTTCAAAAAAAAATTACTTTATATTATTAAAGGCCTGATTACTTCTTTTTTTATTGTTAAGTCACATATAAATATTAATAGCTATATGAAATAAATAGCCAATAATTAGTTAATGTTCATTTTAGATGCTAAATGAGTGTCTTAATATGACAAGATGGCTCTACGCAGGGGCGGTACCAGGAAAAAAAAATTGAGGGGGCAAAGTGTTGCCGTTTTTTCTTGTCTATATTGCTGCTTTGTTTTTTTACTTTGAGATATGGGGGCAGATATAAAATATTACAAAAACACCTTTAAAAAATTTATTTTTTTCAAAAGAATTTGACAGGTTTGTGGGGGCAGCTGCCCACACTGCCCCCCCTTTGGTACCGCCACTGGGTCTACGGAATCCAATTATGCCTGGCATGTGATGGCTCATATTATGCCTGGTATATGATGGCTCTATGGAATCAAATGATGATCTCTTTTATTCGTGTAATGTGGCTGTAAATATATGGACCAAAATTCGTGCTTGGTGTGATGTTGAGATGCTGAGATTTGGTTCGAATTCTGTGTGGATCGATTGAGTTGATAATTTGCAAAGTGATTTTTTTTAGAATAGCGGTTGAATTAGAAACTAACAAGCAGTTAGAAGAGAAGTTGCAAAAGGTAGGATTGAGCGTTACACGGGTTCTTAAACCACTCTATCTGGGTTAAACAAGAATTTTTACATCTAGAAATAATTTAATTGAAGAAAAGAGTTTGATGTCATTGAGCAAGAGATCTTTGCTAGGCCGCTTGTTGAAGAAGATAATGTTTTTTTTTCTGAATCTCCATAAGCACGAGAGTGTAGCCTGAACAACATCATCAAAGAGCCAGTTTTTCTTTGTTGTAAAATGAGTTTGGTCCGCTAGGCATATAGCATCGTGGAAGCTGTTGACTGAGATATTGGTGACGAGGCAAAGTGACATCCGTAATAATATCCGTTTGTATTCTTTTTCTTAGTTTAAATCTAAAGGTGGCAACCATAGTAGTTGGAATGATGGGTTATTTTTACTTTTTAATTATTTCCAGCATCTTGCTAAATTTATATATATATATATATATATATATATATATATATATAGGGAAGGGATCAAGTGACAAGAAAAAGTATAATGAGAAGAATAAAAGGATTTTTAGCCACACATTTTAAATAGGAATGAGAATTTTAAAGAGAGATGCATACATTTTTGTAGGTCTATCTGAAATGTATGGTTGTGGTTTCTTCTTATCATTCTCATTATAAGTTTTCTTCTCATTTGATCCTTACTATATATATATATATATATGGTCGTTCTAACAAAAAATATGATAAGATGATCATTGCTCCCTTTTTCTTGAAAAACATTACTTCTTTCATCATGTATGACAATTAAAAATGTTTAGAAAAACATGAAGTAAAGATTTTAATTTAAAACCAAAAAGAGAGTATCTACTATCTTTCATAGATAATACATCTATCAGGTTGAGTGTAGTGGTGACCGCACATGTGACCGTCACAGTGTCAACTCAGCTTTCTTTAATCTAAACCACACACAGACCAAACACACGTAGTGGTGACCGCACAAGCGACCAAACACTTTTTTTTTAAAATTAAAATTTTATTTCATTAATTCAAAAACATTACAATAAAAATAAAAATAAATTAAAAACATTACAATAAAAAATTTAAACTTAAACTAAAATTAATTATTGATACGGTTAAATAAAAGCATCTCAATTTCTGGCCAAACAGGACAATTTTTCAGAATTCTCCAACACTGCTCCAACGTAAAGGCCTGACCGTACTGAGTTTCATATTCCGCCAACGCGTTTTGAAACACGACGAGGTCGCTTGACCAGTTCTCGTCCCTCTGTTTGACTCTTTCGTAAACAACGGAAAATTTTGCAATTTTAGGGCGAAGCGATTGTTTCCATTTGAGGTGGGGAGCGGCGAAAGGGGGGCGGCGGGAGGAACGTGGAAAAGGTTTTGCAATTTTTATAGTAATTTGCGGAAGCGAGGTGGGGGTGGGGGGGGTGTTTTCCATGGTTGATGGCGACGGTTGGGAGCGGGACAGGAGGGTGAATCGTCGGATCGTGGGGGGTGGCTGCGGCCCGCTCCATTGGGGTTCGGATCTCAGAGCAATTGCAAGAACCTCTGACCAATATACGTTAGAGAGCCCCTTGAGGGGGGGGGGTTCAAGTGTGTGTTGCTTTTTTTTTCGAACGGTACTATACTTATCCAACACAACGCGATCTTCGTGTTGCTGTGGTCTGTCGTTCAGGCGGGATGGTCGAAGACTTGAGTGTTTTGTTTTTGTAATAAGTTTTGATGTTGTTAGAAGAAAATGAATGAAAAAATAAAGAAATGGTAAAAAATGTGAGGTTTATAGTTGATATAATGGGTGGGTAATTTTTTTTATAAAATGAATAAAATTCATTTAAAATACAGCGGTTACATTTTTTTGTTTTCTTCCTTCTCATTTGCTCGGTCTCCAAGCCGACCAAAAGAATTGAATGTCGTAAGGGGACAAACGTCTTACTCACTTGTTGGGTAAATGAGGGAATATGATTAAGTAATTATAACCGTTCAGAGAAATAGGAAGTTCCCCCACTCTTCTACGACGAGTAATCCACTCTAAGATGCAATATTCTGAAAGTAAGACAGAAACCTCCTTTAGCTCTCGCCCCCGGGTGATTGACCTAGAAACCAAGCTCCGGGCGCGAAAGTAAGGTACCTTAACCTTTTGTAAGTAGCACGAAAGGGCTATGAGTAGTAAAATGTGTTGTGTTTGGTCAAAAAACCCTGCCTTTCCAAGTGCAGAAAAAGTTGGGGTATTTTATACTACTTGTAAGTAACTGTATGTGTGGGAGTATTGTAGGGGTCGGGGAGTGGGTTGTGACGGGGACAGGGGGGGGGGGGGGGTGGGGGGTGTGGTTGGGGAAAGAGGGAAGGGGGATGAGACGAGCGCGATGCCTAGCCGATTTCCCTGTGTCTGTTATTCCTTGGAGACATCGCTTGAGGGCGGGGGGGGCGGCTGGGGGGGGGGAGGGGGGGGAGATTCCCTCCCGTGTTAGCGATGTTTGCTAAGTGCTGTTATTGTCCTAGACTTTAGAGGAGGGGTGTCCTTCTTTTATCGAGTGCGGGTGGGGACTTTTTGTCTTCTTTTTGGGGGTTGGGGGATATGGTAGGTACGCGGTCGTTGGCGCGCTGTGGGGGTTTACATCGCGGTCGGCCGGGGAGGGGGCGCGATGGCCTCGTTCGATATTGGGGCCCCGTCCGGTATATACGCTGAAGCGGATGTCGCGGGCCCGGGGGCCCAGGGGTGAGTGGATTTAATGGGGGGAGGTGGCGCATAACTATGGTAGATGATACTTAAAAGAAAAGGTGACTGCATTTTGAAAGGGACCAAATCATTACTCTTGTTTTTCGCTCTTCTCCCTCTGGCGCGTGAGTTTGCCAATCTCTTTCCTCTCCCCCCCGGCCCCCCCACCGGGCCCCCTTTTGTGTTTTTATCGCCTTCCCCCTTGATGAATAGAGGGGACATAAAACGCCGAGAATGGTACATACACATTGGGTTTAAGAGTGAATTCATTATCTTGCGTGTTCGTTCCCCTTTTCTTCTTGTACTAGCTGTGGCGCCGCTTACACTTGCAACTGAGGTCAAGATTGGGCCTTTGCCACGTGTGAACATGTTGCCGATGCCCACAACCCAATCTTGGCCTTTAAATAGCCCATCGCGCCAGGGGGGTTCTGTTGCTTGCAACGGAGGGTCAAGATTGGGCCTTGCCAGCTGTGTGACATGTTGCCATGGCCCAAATCCCAATGCTTTGCCTATAAATAGCCCACCGCTTCTTTTTATTGCGTGTAAAATCTTGAGCCGAACGTCTCTTCTTCTTTTTGCTCTTCGCGTTTTCAGGTATATACTCCTTCCTTTGTATTTTTGATAATTTGTCCCCTCCGGTATCTTTGAAAATGTCCGAAGAGGATCAAAACGTGGAGGTCGTCCCATCTGTTAAGTCTGACATGCATTCCTACTCATCTACCATGACTGCCAAGGATGTAAAGGCTTTGGCCTTCAAGCATAACATTCCTCTAGATCTCTCAGTTAGTACCTATAGGGTTGACTCGGCTGACCCTGTTCGAGCTATATTGTCGGAGTCTACATATCGTCCCTTCGGTGAACTTGTTTCGAGTGTTTTATAAAATCGACAAACAAGAGGATTGGTTTACCTTTGAGAGGAGGGTTGGTCCGGGATCCGGTGGGAAGATTTTAAACGAGACCTTTTCTGGTTTGAAATGGTGGAAGAAAAGTTTTTTCTTTCTGGATCGAAGAGCTATTCCTCAGGCTATGGCTTGGAGGCATCACGATTCCGACATACACGATCCTCTTCCTACCGATGGCTTCCATGCCTCTGATGTTGTGACGTTGACCAATCAAAGCATCGATATTAGACCCGTACCTTCCGGATTACTTTTTCATGCCGGGTTGGCCACCACTTGGGAGTTCTCTGGATTTCTTCCAGTTTTCAAAGATACCGAGGGAAACGGTAATGACCCATTATTATTTATTTATGGCCCCTTCCCTTTCTCTTGTTGGAGGGTATGCTTTTTCTTTTTCCTGAATCGCTTTTCTCACTTTGCAGTTGTCACGATGTCTGAGTATCTACGATTTCCCTTCCTGGATGGTGCTACTATTGAGCAGGGTGATGCCCTTTCTGCTCGGGATGCTATTACCCAACGTACCACCGGTCCTTTACCTGTTAACCAATCTCTTCCGGAAAAGACTGCCAGGTTGAAGGAAGTGGAAATTTCCTTGATCCCAAAAAATTGTTGCATAAGGGAAAGGAAAGCCCGTACGGCCGCTTAAGAAGCGAGCCGAAAGAAAAAGAGATGTGATGGTGAAGGTGGTTCGAAAGGGGAAGACGAAGAGAGTAAGGTTGTTTATGCTGTCCGTGCTGAGGAGGAGGATTCTACTGAGGAGGACTCTTCCGCGAGTCCTCTAAAACTGTGGCACCAATCCCTCCTTCCTGCTGAAAGATGTTGGACGATGCCGGGAATTTCCGGAGTCTCGAGAAAGACGAACATGTCAGCGGTCCCTCGTCACGATTCTGCTAACACATCCATTCTTAATTATGCTGCAGATCATGACGAGAGCTTCGGCGAGTCGGGAGGACACGAAGAAACGATTGAGACTACATCCTGACGTTTGAGAACCAGACTGAACTGAGACCCCGTTCACTGCCCTGAATCCTGAGAAGACGCTGTCCAAGAACTATGTTCCCGTGGTACGCTCTAACCTAGATGGGTAGTTTGTATACCTTCGAGGTTTATTTTTCTTTGTTTATACCTTTGTGTAATTTCTTAACTGGTTTCTTTTGTGTAGGATGATCACGCCGTGGAGCTGAGTCTCCCGTCTGGTTCTTGTTTACGTTTTCTGAAGGGACCATACACCGTGAGGTTTCTCGAGTGGACTATCTCCTGCGGAATGCTAGGGTCTTGTTGACACATTTGGCCCCCCTGCTGTTAGAGGGAGATGACATGCTTATGACATCAGTACCGCCTTGGGAAAGGCTTTGTTTAGTGGTGCCGAGGAGCCATGGCTCTAATGATGCTCTCCTTCGGTTTGAAGCTCTTTATGATGCCCATCTGGCCTTGAAAGAAAGATGTGAAGATGTAACCCGGCAACTTGTGAGCACCCGGACGGACTTTACCCATGTGTCTAATTTGTACAACACTTTGTGTAACATTTCGTATTTTCAGGTCATTTTATGACGTCATTTATTTCGTCATTATTTCGTCATTATTTCACTATTTATTTATTTTTTTGTCTCGCGCGCGTTTACTTTTAATTCTCATCACATAATTTAAATCGCGTAAGCAAATTTTTTTTTCTTTTTTCCATTTAACGAATAAAACAAGAGAAATATGATTTTTATACACTATTTCCTGACATGAATAGTGTTGGTTCGTTTTTAATAAAAATTTTGGTGAAACATTTTAGAATAATTTATATAATATTTATATGAGTTTTAAATTTATAAATATTATTTTACGAGACGATTGACCCACTTAAACGATAACATTTTACCAACGATAAAAACATTTTTTTTCTTTCTTTTCGAAAGTAATAATTGACTTTTTATATGTTATTTTTATTGGTTACGTAACACGTTTACGTTCGCAATTTAAAATACATTTAGACATACCCGAAAGCACCAATAGCTATGCATATTATACATCAAGTATTCTTTCATAAAATATTAAGAAACAAGATATTACTTCTTTTTTTTCCAAGACTTTCTATTATTTAGGTCTTAAAGCTAGTCATTCCAACATGTTTCCATGTTTTCTTCTTATTGTCCCAAACTTGGACTTTCTAATAGTTCATTTGACCATTACATGCATTTATAAGGAACACTAACTAGTTATCATTCATACATTTTCATTTCACTAGCAAGAAAAAAAAACCATTCCTTTGTTTCTCTCCTTTACCCCACGTCCCAACTCAAAGACATAAAACAATCCATAATTTTTTTCTTTTTTTTTACAAACATATAAGTGTTCTCATATTCTTAGAGTTTGGTTTGGAAGCTTGCTATATTATTTCTAACAAGGGTTATATACGAGAAGAAAGCTAACATTTTGTTAAGAAATTTGGGTTTGGTTTGGTTCGGGTTGTGGTGAGCCGCGGATAGGAACAAAGGGGACGAGACGGGTGCATTTTATTTTTCCGACTTTGCTCCGTATAGCTTTGTGAGCCTTCCTTCTATTATTATTTCGATTGTTTCGTTCATTGATTCGATATTTTTATATATGTGATGAAATCGATTGGAACTTGCGGCGTTAGTATATTGTGATATTGATATTAAAGTAGGATTAGAATGAAATTACAAGGTATATTGGATGCATTTTTGATGAGTTTTTGGGTCGAAAACTAGTTTTAACGCATTTTGTATCGGGTCGTTTTGACCAGAAAACAGCACCTATGTTTCGGGGTTCGAGATTTTGAAAAGTTGGATTTTTGTTTATGAAATATAATAAAGCTTTCCTAGACGGACGTTTTGATATAAAATGGGACTTCTAACTCCCAATAACGAAGAAACTGGAGCTAGATCGATATATACACTTTAGTAGAAAATAAGTCACTTTTAATAAATATTAAAAGCTGACAGATTTATTAGTTTAGCGTTTTGAGCACTTTCGAGTCCGTTTCGGCCTTCCGGCGAAACACGAAAGTTGTTCGGAATGACGTTTTGCATAAAATCTCTTTTTGGTCAAAGTCGTGAAAATGTAATATAACGGGTCAAAATCGAAAGTCAAACTTCTGTATTTTTATAAAAATATATATAGTTTCAGCAGATTCTCGTAAGGGCATTTTGGTCATTTTCTGTCGAGTTTCAGGTCTCGGCTAAAACTAAAAAGTTGTTCGGAATATCGTTTCGCATAAATTTGCTTTAGAACCCGAGTCGTGAAAAGGTGATTTAGTGGGTCGTTTTGGTCGGGTCAGACTTAGAAAATAAATGTATTTTATTAAAAAGTCAAACGTAAAAGTCAACAAGGACATTAGTAAACGTTAACGAACTATGAAGGTGATTTCGATTTATAAAATAATATCGAATAATATATTATCGTAAGTAATTACTTTTGAGGCCGTTGGTCGATTCTAAAAATGAAGAAAAGTCAATGAAAGTCAAACAGAAGACTTCAGCTTGTTTTTACCTTTTTCTTTGTATAAATAGGGCTAGTGAGCCATGTAAGGAGTGTGTAATTTATATAGTGTAATTTTTAGTTTTTAATATAAAAAAAACTTTTTCCTTTCTGCAATTTGTAAAAGTTCCAAGTTTAATGAAATTTCAGTTTGTTTTGCAATTCGTGTTCCAAGTTTACATTACCTTAAGTTTGTTTTAAAGCTACTCTAAGCTCTTTATTTGAGCTAAATAAGTGTTAACTAAGTTTAAGTTCTGCAAATCAGTTTAATAACCTGAATTACCTTTGCATTTGAATTGTGGAAAGCATTTTGGAAGTTGGTTGTAATGGAAAACCAAATGGACTCATACCCTAGCTTATTAATAAGCTAGGGAGCTTATAGCTGCCCTTTTGGGTTCCTCTTGTTTAGCTAGAGGTTCATTGTAAGTCTCTTATCTAATTCTTGCACTTTTCTTTAAGGTTATTGTAGCATTGCTAATCAAGTTTTTATTTGTTGAATTTCAATTTCCAAGTTTATATTAGCTTATTTGTGAACCTGTTGAATTTTGCTTAAGTAGAAGTGCTTATTTTTGAGTTGTTTGTCTTAAGTAGATTTATAAGCGCTTTGTTTGCATATTAATTCTTAATGTGTTTTATGGCATTGGTAAGTGTTGTTGTAATATGCAAATGTGTTTTAAAATTAAAGTTAGATCTGCCATGGAGAGTAAAAAAAGGAGATCACTTAGCTTTTTATAGCTCATCTTGCTTTATTTAGTGTTTCAAAATATCTTTTGAGTCTTAATTATTGTTCATTGAGCTTAAATCTCAATCTGTTTTTAGCTTATATCATCATAAGAATCCAATTGCTGCTCATTTTTAAGCTCAAAAGTGCTTATTTTCAGTAAAATCAAAAAAATAGTAGTTTAGTCATTTGTGCTTATTGTGCTTATTCAAATGGCTTATTTAAAAAAGTGAATAGGTGGGCTTAATAAGGACTCATTAGTGAGCTTATTTCCAAAAGCACACTTTTCAGTTTGGCTTATTTAGGATTTTAGCTTATTTTCATTTTGGCTTATTTAGATAAAGTTGAGTTTTACTATTTTTTGATGCAAATTTGAGTTCGAGTTAAGATGTTTTGGTTGAAAAGGATTTTTGGAATCCGAATAAGCAACATATAAGCTTTCCAAACATCTTTTCCTTTTTCATTTGGTTTAATTGTGAGCTTTTTACAGATTATTTACCTAAAGTAGTCCAATACCTTAACTTTCTGCAATCTGCAGCTTATTTGGCTTTTTGGGGCTTATTAAGTGCTTATTTTTATAAAGTGCCTTTATTAAAGTTGCTTAAAAACATGTCCCGGACAACTTTCGTGTTTTGAGTTTTGGCTAAAAACGATTTTTTAAAATCAGCAGTTTTGGAGCCTCGTTTCTACTACTTTCTGCAATCAGCAGCTCTTTTGGCTTTTTGGGGCTATTGAGTGCTTAATTTTTATAAAGTGGACCTTTATTAAAGTTGTTAAAAAAACATGTCCCGGAAACTTTCGTGTTTGTGAGTTTGGCTATAAACGATTTTTAAAATCCACAGTTTTGGAGCCTCGTTTTGCTGCTGTAGAGCCTTTTCATTTTTCTTATTTTTTTTTTTCCTGTTTCCTGCTGGTAGTGATCGTTTCTGCTGGTAGCTGTATCCGTTTCTGCTGGTAGTGTTAATTAAAATTTTTTTTTTTTTCATTGCCGTTTTAGTTTTGTTCTATTAGATTGTACTTTAGGGTTTCCATATACCTCCCCAATTTTGCTTCCCGTAGTTGTTAGGACTTATAATCAATCAAATTCATTTCACATCATCTAAATCAATACCAAGATCAACTTTCATTGCAAGTCCTCGTTGGGACTTACGACCCGGGAATCTTACTTCCGGAATCTTTTTTATACATTGATTCTCTTATATATTTTATCTTCTAGGTAGGTCTTGACTTTTTACTTGGTCAAGGGGAAGAGTTTGGATTTGCTAGTAATTTTATTATATATACATATTGCGAGACACATTTTTTTGGCGCCGCTGACGGGGAGGCTTGTGCTACGATTGTTATCCTACGTTGATTTAAGTTTGTCTTTATTGTGAATATATCAAATCTTAAAAAAAAACAAAATTATTTTCTTTTCTTTTTACTCAGTACAGATCATATAATACTAATTGAAAAAATAAATCAAAAATATAAAAAAATTGTCCATAATAAAACAAGAAATAACAGATACATAAATTGGTAAAAAAATACCAAAATATAATATCTCAATTGAGGTATTATCATAATTTCCGTGATAATAGTGAGTTCCCACTCGAACAAAGAATTAAAAGACTTACCTTTTGTATCCTTGACGAGTACGGCTCACCTCGATTTCGATTAACAAACTAGCGGTGGGTATAAGGAGGTTGTTCCAAGGAAATACGCCCGAAAGGAAGATATAATAAAAAAACCAAGCTTTCGCGGCTATCACTCTCTCCGCTCGCTTGTTACGTTTTTCGATTGGGATGCTACCGTGAAGTAGGATCGATTATTTGTTTAAGTCGTCTCTCTCAATTGTCCGTTAAAATAAATTGTGAATAAATTTTTGAAAGACCAAAAAAAAAAAAAAATTTAGTGTAATTTTCTTTTTGAATTTCTATTTTGTGCATGCGCACTCGATCTCAGTCTCGTAATCCAAATTTGCCTCAACAAGAAGCTTCACCAGTTATTGTTGAACCTCTTCGTATCGAAATTACCAGTTCAAGATCAGCCACAAGACATTCCAATGGCCGATAATCGAACTATGCTCAAATGCTCGAGGCACCACGAGGGTCCCCTAACGTGGATGCAACCTCGTTTCGCTTCCCCGACATTACCACCAAACAACCCGTCCATAACTTCGGCTAAAGCATGGTCTACTAAATCTTGTTCAAAACAAAACATTCTTTGACACATAGGACGACCCACATTGGCTATATTCCGTTATTTCAACAAGATCACTTCTACGATGAAGTTTCCCAACGTCCCGAGTACGTCGGTTAAGCTATTGCTTTTCCCATTTTCCCTCGAGGGAGCTGCCGGATTTGGCTCGAAACGAAACCCCTCGATCTGATTGTTACATGGGCGTATCTTGTTTCAAAATTCATCAACAATTTTTTCCTCCTTCTTAAAAACAACAATCTTCGAAATGAAATCACGAGATTCAACAAAAATTCGACGAAAGTTTTATGAAGCTTGGGGATCGGTTCACATGATCTTTTAGGGCTTGCCCACATCACGGGTTTTCAGTTGCATCAACTCGATACATCTACAATGCCTTAAACACTAATGATCAAGGATCAATTGAACTCGCTGCGGGTGGGTAAAATTTTTTGGATAAGTATGCCTAGAGGAATGCTCTTAAAATTATCGAAAGCAAATCCAAAGTTCGTCACTCACGAAGCTCAGGAGTCATTGCCAAAGTAGGTACGAAGCTTATTACCCAGCAGTGTCATCCGTGTTGCCGAATTAATAGACGTTGTTAGGGCATTGCTCCTAGACAAGAAAATCAAGCCTCCCGCTACCTGCTCTCCGCTCCCGATAAAGCAATCGGAGCAAAGTTGGGTACTTGCGGAGGTGCTCATTCTTATCACAAGGCCGCCACGGTGGCAACATTGGTTCTCCCGTATAATATCCAAGTTACGTGTCACAAGCCGCCGCGGCTAATTTTAATCAAGGAAATACCGGTATCCGACCTCCGATGGTCTCAAATCAAATTCGACCTCCGGTTTTTCTCCCGTGCAAATTCTTCAAAACAATCAAAACGTTTCAATCAAGGAAATAACTTCAATTCAAAACCGAGGGGAAATTACAACAAAACAGGGTAATAATTTCATCTAGGACAATTTATCAACCCAGTTAAATCAACCCCGGTTTATCAAGCACCAACTCATCAAGCTCTGTTCACAAGTCCAGGTGGTGTCTAAGCTCGATTTCGATAGCTACGTCCAAAGCCAACTGATGCAATCATGAAATAAATATACTCAAAATCAATTATCCAATTGGCGCAGTTCAGGGCCGAAAACACACAAAATCAAATGATGGGAATGCAAATCAATTGAACAATATACCACTTTGCTTCAAGATGTAGTTTCCAACACCGCTTCCACTTCAGCGGTCGGGATCTCTCCGAGGTTTAACACGTACCAACCCTAACGAAGATTTGATTGGTATCACCACCCGCAAGCGGTGTTACTACTCAAGGACCCACGATTCCTCCTACACTTTATACTTCAATGAATGTGATATCTGAGGTCACAAAGGATACGATCGCTCCGACTAACTATACGGAAGGACCTAACGACGTCCAAACCTCGGTTGTGCAATGTCCAATCTCGAATCAAATCCCCAAGCCGATGTTGAAATCCGTTAGTGCTCAATGGTGGTCAATTCCCATTTCCTTCGAGAAGAACGATGATAAACGTCCGTGAAAAAGCTAACCCAACAAATTGTGAAATTCTATGTAATCTTCCAAGATATGAATTTCGAATTTAGCTTTTGGATAGCTTTGACCTCTTATGCCTAAATTCGCCTCAACTTTAAAAGCCTTAATCGGAAACAAAGAGAAATTGAGTGAAATGGCAAAATTGAACGAAACTTGCTCGGCGGTCATCCTTAACAAGTTGCCTAGAAAACTTGGAGACCCCGGCAGATTCCTTATCCATGAGTATTTTCGGCATTATTAACACAATGCATGCTTGGCCGATCTCGGTGCAAGCATCCATCTTATGCCGTAGTCCGTCGTGGATGGACTTCTCTCTTTACGAGCTTACCCCACATGCATGACGTAGAGCTAGGGACCGTTCAATACTACACCAATCGGTATCGCCAAAGACGTGTGTGTGGTGGAAAGTTCCATTAGTCCAAGCAAGTTTTGTGGTTGTTGAATTTGAGCCAGACCCCGAGTACTCTAATTCTCGGGGAGGTGTTTTCTTTATGAAAACATAGTGTGCATTTAATCGATGTGTACGAGGGTGAAATTACCTTTGTGTTGGAAAGAGGCCTTAACTTTCACCTAGTTCACTTCGATGGTACATAGCAAATTTCAATCATATGACGAATCCGGATTGACGTCATTGTATGGCTAGTGAAGAATACTGCAAGAGGTCTTAGGTTTTTCTGATTCGGTAGCTACGAAATCCTATCTCGTGCTTAGATCCGATTGTTGCTAATTCATCTCCAACTTTAACTCCATTTGGAGATAAGTGACTTTCTACTGTTCGTGGAAGGCAAATGCTTTTCTTGCTCCTAGATGATGATACACTTCACCGGAAAGTTGATTCGACTTATTATGATTCCGACAGGGGACATTCTCTCATCCTAAAAGCATTCTTGAACAATGAACCACCGACCTCTATTCACAAATCAAGAGATTGTTCACCAGAAAACCCTCAAGTAAGATCAAACTTTGTGAGCAAAACTGTTAAATCTTCGGTTGATGAACCGCAGAGGTTGAAACTCAAAGACTTACCTCCCCATCTTGAATACGCCTTCTGGAATATGACAAAAGTGACAGGCATATGCTAAAGAATTAAGTTTGGGGTAGAAAGCCGATCTGATCAAGGTTCTTAAGTCCCACAAGCGAGCCATCGCTTGGAAATTATCCGACATCTTCCAGGGTATTAACCCGGACTTTTGTACCCACAAAATTCTAATGGGGAAGAGGACTATTAACTGCAGTTCAGATCAGAGAAGGGTTACATCCAAAAATACGATGTCATCAAGGAGATGAAGTGAAAAACTTCTTGACGCAAGATTGATTTACCAATCTCGATAGTTCCATGGTCAGCCCGATACATTGTGTGCCCTCAAAAAAGGGTGGATTTTCGGTGTTCAAAAGGAGGAAAATGAGTTGATCCCAATCGATTGGTCTACCTGGGTGGCGGGTATGCATTGACTCCCGACAAGTTAACTGAAGCCTCCCGTTAAAGACACTTTCATCCCGTTCATGGATCAAATGCTCGAGAGATTAGCAGGGGAAAGAGTACTATTGTTTCTTGATGGATTCTCCGGGTATTTCCAAATTCCCATTGCCCTCGTGAACAAGTAAAAGACCACATTTAATTGTCCCTACGGAACGTTTGCCTACCGGTCCATGCCTTTCGTTAAGCAATGCACTCGGCACGTTCCAAAGGTGTAGGTGGCCATCTTTCACGACATGTTGAAAGGACAATGGAAGTCTTCATGGATAGACTTCACGGTCTTGGGAATTCCTTCTGAAATTGCCTCTTCGTCTTTGAGAAAATGTTGCAAAGATGTGAAGACACCAATTTGTGTCTTAACTGGGAGAAGAGCCATTTTATGGTCAAAGAGGGCATTGTCCTCGGCCATAAAATTTCTAAAAAGGGGATTGAGGTTGACAAAGCCAAAATAGATGTCATTGCCAAATTACCTCATCCCACCACTGTCAAAGGAGTTAGGACGTTTCTTGGTTCATGACGGTTTTGCCGCGGAGATTCATAAGATTTTTCTCCAATATCGACCCCTGACTATTTCTCGAGAAGAATACTCCATTCATGCTTCTCCATATGAATGCATCCAAGCTTTCAAACGTTAAAGAATAAACTTACGGAAGCCTCGATCTTAGATTGCCCCAAAACTGGGATTACCATCGATCTTATGTGCGTGCAAGTGATTACGCCATTGGGGCAGTTTGGCGGCAACGTTCATGAATAAACACTTTCGGCCTATCCATTATGCTAGCAAGACGAAGACCGAGTGAATCTATTTTACCACCACGACGAAAAGGATATGTTAAGCTGTGGTGCTATGCATTCGAAAAATTCCGGTCTTATCTTATCATGAACAAAAGCATAGTGCATACGGACCATTCCGCTCTCAAGTATCTCTTTGCCAAAAGGATGCTTAAAGCGAGATGCTCCGATGGGTTTCTCACCTTAAGATTAACTTTAAGTTTGGACACAAAGGAGCCGCGACCTCGCAGCCGATCATCTGTCCGATTAGAAAACCCGTATGAAAACGTTCTCGACCCTAAAGAGATTAATAAAACATTTCCTCTCGAGACGTTAAGTCTGGGTGACTTTTCGTGGTGATTCTAGTACCCCGTGGTTTGCCGACTTTGCAAATTACCACGCGGGTAACTTCGTTGTGAAGGGCATGTCAACCCAACAGAAAAATAAGTTCTTCAAGGACGTGAAACATTATTTTTGGGATGACCCCTTCTTGTTTAAAATTTGTGCGGATCAAGTGATCAGGCGATGTGTGCACGGCAAGGAAGCTCTCGACATTCTCGAGGCTTGCCACAATGGACCCACCGGGGGACATCATGGTGCAAACCTAACCGCCAAAAAGATCTTTGATTCCGGCTTCTTTTGGCCCACCATTTACAAGGATGCCCACGAGTTTGTCAAAAACTGTGACTCGTGCCAACGACAAGGAAAAACTTCGCAACGGGATGAGATGCCTCAAAACTCCATCCAAGTTTGTGAAATCTTTGACGTTTGGGGCATTGACTTTATGGGCCCGTTCCCGTCTTCACGAGGGAACAAATATATTCTCGTGGCCGTTGACTACTTGTCAAAATTGGGTGTTGAGCTGGAAAGGCGCTCCCCACCAATGATATGCAGAGTCGTTTGCAAATTCCTAAAATCTCTCCTTCGCCAGATTTGGTGTCCCCCGAGCTATCATAAGTGATCGCGGAAATTCCTTTCTGCAATGACAATTTGCAAAGGTCATGCAGAATTATGGAGGTCACTCACCGTTCTCCACGGTATCATCTACAAACAAGGGGGCAATGTCGAGGTGTCAATTCGTGATTTGAAAGTATCCTTGAAAGGAACATAGTGAAAAACCATGCTTCTTGGGGTCGGACAAACACTAGATGAGTGCACTATTGGGCCTCCGCACAGCTTACAAAACGCCCCTCGGTGTACTACCTTACAAGGCTTGTGTATGGACAAGGCATGCCATCTTCCGATTTTCGAGCTTGAGCACAAAGCCTATTTGGGCCTTGCAAACAAGCAACTTTGATCTTTTACTGCGGTTGATCACGGAAAGTTCAACTCAATGAACTTAACGAAACTTCGTGATCATGCTATAGAACTTCATTGATCTATTAAGGAAAAAACAAAGAGAATCCATGACTCCAAGATCAAAAATCGCGTTTTCAACGTCGTGTGATGAGTCTCTCCTCTTTATTCAAGATTGAAGATTTTTCGGGCAAACTAAAATCCCCATTGGATTGGACCATTCACAATCACCCAAGTCTTTCCTTACGGCAACTGTGAGCTATCTCAACCAAGGCTAAATTTCAAAGTGAATGGTCATCGTGTTAAGCACTACTTTGGAGGGGACGTACCACAATTGGTAGTCCCGGATCTCCAAACCTTCCCCATGGACCAGTGATTGCGGGGAATTAGGTCAAGCGTCGGGACCTAAAACAAGCGCTTCGTGGGAGGCAACCCATGCTTATCCGTAGTTGTAATTGTATGAATAAGTGTTGTTTGGTTGTAGTGAGATTGCTTGTCGTTTTTATCACCCGTGTTTGTTATTTCGTGTTGTTGTTGTTGTCCAGGATTGCCCGGATTGTGAAGGCTCTCGTATTCTAGGTTTTGTCTATTCGATTCACTCGAGCTTCAAATCCTCAGCTTCATTTGGAATCCCGTTTTCCTAACTAATTTGACTATCGTTGTTTCATTCGGCTTACTTCATAAACGCCTTAGGATAACGTTAGTACCCTTCAAAAACATCGAGGACGTGTTAGTTTCTAGTTTGGGGGGTATCTTCGATTTGATTGTTGCCTGCAGCATTGTTACCACGTAATCCCGTATTTTCACCAAAATTTTTGCAAAAATACCAAAAAAATGAAAAAAAAAATTTCAAAAATAAAATAAGTGTTTTGTCACAGTTTTGACTTTTCTTTTGGGTAGAATGAGAATAATTTTTGACTCGATCGGGCGTATTGAGCCCTAGCTAGTTCCTTCAGGCCGAGCTTTCACGAATTCTATTGCTTTGAATTTAAAATAGGTGAAGAAAAAGAAATGATCGGTTATAAATATAAGTTTATGTGTTAAGCAAGATTCGTCTCAAAACTTATATCGAATAACTTGTGTTCTTTTTCTCCCTAAGCTTCTATCCACCTAATCATACGGTGCTTGTTCAAACTAAGTCAAATCGATGTTTTCAGATAAACGCTTCAAATTGTAACTTGATCTTTAAAAAGCAAGGTTTTGAAAGATCAAATGCAAAGATGCATGAATGAAAGTATGGAATGCAAAAATGCACGTATATAGTAAATATGCCAATGAAGCATACATTTGATCATATGGAGTAGTAAAAGATGTGTTGATATCCCTCTCCGCTAACACGAGGTGGTGGTTCAAACTAAGACGTCTTTACTTTAGGGTTGGTGTGTGTTGTGATATCTCACTTGTGAAGAAAGGTCTAGGTGAGGGTTCAAACTTGACACCGATCCTTAGCATATTAGGAAGAAGGTGTTGATGTGATTTCCCACTACGCTCGCAACGGTGGGTTTTCACAAACTAAGAACACCGGTCTTTGGTTGTGATATCTACTAGGGAGCGAGGCCTTTGGTAGGTGTTCAAACTAAGCCAACACATTCCTAGCTTAAGAAGCTTATGAAAATTGATTAATATGTTGCAAAAAAGTCTTCATGGTTTAATCAAGTTACAAGTACCTAATAAGTTGTTGCTTTGAGTCGTGATTCATCTTGAATTATGACTATGAAAATAAGTGGATCTATGGTTGAAACGAGTACAACACAATCAAATATATATCATGTTGGGAGTAAAAAGTTCACAAGTCATAAGTATGAGGGCTTAACATCTAAACTTATATCGACAATGATCTTGTTTAATTGCTTAGCTTAGGACTTGTGAAAAAATCGGGGACGATGAAATTATCGTCAGACGGGTCCCAGGTGGATTATTCTACGAACGTTTCTCATTCTATGATCCCATTGTTGTTAAATAAAGGAAGTCAAACATGTATGAAAAAATGAAATCAAAAAGAAACTTAGAGTAGTTGTGAAGATATAAATCTTGGTGAGTACGGGACTTGTCGAGGCTATTGATTTGTATTCCTTTGATAAACGCTTGGCTACTTTTCCAAGTTATTAGTCGAGGGGATTGAGATTTTTGTTTCTCGAGTGCTTACTTAATAGCATCGCGTGGGAAGCAACATCACTTAGTTTGGGGGATATTATGGTATGTGCTATATTATCACATCCTTTGACTTAAAATCGAGCTAAATAGCCAAAAACGGACTCAAATGCCAACTATATGCTTGCTTTTGCTTGAATTGTTTGGCAGGAACGGTATATCTCACAAAAAGACGAAAAACCAAGCAAAAAGCAACAAAACCGGACACGAGATGGAAAAGTGTGTGAAGACGAAGCCATAAAGTCAAGTCAAACTCGCGAGTAAAACGCCAAAGAAAAATATAACTTGAGGGGTCAAGAATGCCAAACCCGTAAAGTTATATTATTAAGGAAACAAAGAAGGGGTCTGATTATGCCAATTTTGGGAAACTCATTTATAAAAGAAGAAAGGGGAAATAAGAGAATGAAAAAGATCGAAAGATGTGGAGGGGCTTTTCTTGTACAAAAGCCAAACATTCCCTTAATCATCTTCAACCTCTATCTGTCACACAACTTGTGTAAACTTTTTTTCAATCTTCCGCCAAATACCAAAACCAGCTAGCACCCTGTTTGCTCTAAACTTCTACCCTGCAGCACTCATCAACCACTCTCCACTCCCCCACATGGCCAAATGGCCAAGTTGGCAATCCAAGGGCATTTTCGATCCGAGGGTTGAGAGAGAATACAAGGAAATTAAGGGCCAGGATATATTGTGAGTTTATACTCACAAAACTAGCACAAGGAAGCTTTATACTCAGCAAGCAAACACAGTCAAGCTCAACAAAGAAAAGTCAATGAAAGTCAAACAGAAGACTTCAGCTTGATTATACTCTTTTCTTTGTTTAAAATAGGGTCTAGTGGAGCCATGTAAGGAGTGTGTTATTTTATATAGTGTATATTTTTACGTTTTAATATAAAAAAAAACTTTTTCCTTTCTGCAATTTGTAAAAGTTCCAAGTTTAATGAAATTTCAGTTTGTTTTGCAATTCGTGTTCCAAGTTTACATTACCTTAAGTTTGTTTTAAAGCTACTCTAAGCTCTTTATTTGAGCTAAATAAGTGTTAACTAAGTTTAAGTTCTGCAAATCAGTTTAATAACCTGAATTACCTTTGCATTTGAATTGTGGAAAGCATTTTGGAAGTTGGTTGTAATGGAAAACCAAATGGACTCATACCCTAGCTTATATAATAGTCAGGAGACATTTTAGCTGCCCTTTTGGTTCCTCTTGTTTTTTTAAATAGAGGTTCAGTGTAGTCTTCTTATCTAATTCTGGCACCTTTTCTTTTAAGGTTATTGTTAAAACCATATTCTCAATCAAGTTTTTATTGTTGAATTTCAATTTCCAGTTTTATTAGCTTATTGTGAACTGTTGAATTTTGCTTAAGTGGAAGTGCTTATTTTGAGTTTAGCTTAATTAGATATTAAGCTTTGTTTGCATATTAATTTTAAGTGTTTATATGCATTGGGTAAGTGTTGTTGTAATATGCAAATGTGTTTTAAAATTTAGTTAGAAATCTGATGAGAGTAAAAAAAGGAGAATTAGCTTTTTCATAAGCTATCTTGCTGTTATTTAGTGTTTCAACTATCTTTTGAGTCTTAATTATTGTCATTGAGCTTAAATCTCAAATTCTGTTTGTAGCTTATATCATCATAAGAATCCAATTGCTTGCTCATTTTTAAGCTCAAAAGTGCTTATTTTCAGTAAAATCAAAAAAATAGTAGTTTAGTCATTTGTGCTTATTGTGCTTATTCAAATGGCTTATTTAAAAAAGTGAATAGGTGGGCTTAATAAGGACTCATTAGTGAGCTTATTTCCAAAAGCACACTTTTCAGTTTGGCTTATTTAGGATTTTAGCTTATTTTCATTTTGGCTTATTTTAGAAAAAGTTAGAGTTTACTATATTTTGATGCAAATTGAGTTGAGTTAAGTTGTTTTTGGTTGAAAAGGATTTTTGGAATCAGATTAAGCAACATATAAGCTTTCCAAAACATCTTTCCTTTTTCATTTTGGTTTAATTTTGAGCTTTTACAGTTATTTACTAAAGTAGTCCAACCTTTAACTTTCTGCAATCTGCGCTTATTTGGCTTTTCGGGGCTTATTAAGTGTTATTTTTAAAGTGCCTTTATTAAAAAGTTGCTTAAAAACAATGTCCCGGACAACTTTCGTGTTTTGGTTTTGGCTAAAAACGATTTTTAAGAATCAGCCGTTTGGAGATCGTTTCTACCACTTTCTGCAATCAGCAGCTCTTTTGGCTTTTTGGGGCTTATTGAGTGCTTATTTTTATAAAGTGCCTTTATTAAAGTTGCTTAAAAACATGTCCCGGACAACTTTCGTGTTTTGAGTTTTGGCTAAAAACGATTTTTTAAAATCAGCAGTTTTGGAGCCTCGTTTCTGCTGGTAGAGCCTCGTTTCTGCTGGTAGTGTATCGTTTCTGCTGGTAGTGTATCGTTTCTGCTGGTAGTGTTAAATAATTATTATTATTTTTATTTTTTTTTTATTTTTTTTTTCATGCCCGTTTTAGGTTTTGTTCTATTAGATTGTAATTTAGGGTTTCCTATACTCCTTAATTTTGTTACGTAGTTGTTAGGATCATTTAATCAATCAAAATCATTCTCACTCAATCTAAATCAAACCAAGATCAACTTTCAATTGCAGCCTCGTTGGGACATACGACCCGGGAATCATACTTCCGGAATCTTTTTATCATTGATTCTCTTATATATTTTATTTCTAGGTAGGTCTTGACTTTTTACCTTGGTCAAGGGTGAAGAGTTTGGATTTGCCTAGTAATTTTATATATACTATATTGCGAGAACCATACACTTTCTTACATATTATGATGTTGGTAATATCATAAAATAAATGATATATAAGTCTTGTACAATCTCGTGTTTAAGCATAAAAAGTTCATATAAAAACTTGTAATTAAAAGTTAATTTAGAAAGTTTCTGATTTCATGTACAGTAACAACTTGTGATCTTGATGATCGCTTGGACAAATATGAACTTATGGACATTTTTATATGTATGAAATTATGATATAATATAATTATTAAAAGACTTGTGGTAAATTGTGAGGTTGAAAAGTATATATAAAACATATTATATAAATAAATTATATAAAAGATCATATAGGGCAGTAGGTTTTCGAATTCCAAACAGGGGATTTTATGTTTTTATATTAAAATATACACATCACCTTGTGACGATTCCGAAAAGGTAAGAAACTTGTTAAACGGATTAATAACGAAAAAGTTACGTTAAAAACGAGTTATACGTTAATTAAACGGAGTTTATAAAATGACTTTTATAAAACTTATATCAAACAGCTAGTTTGATATTTTTAATAAATAATACATATTTTTAGGATTCCAAAATGATAAGAATCGTAATTTTTCAATTAATAACGAATGAGTTATGAATTTCGCGAGTTTACGACAATTAAAACTTTTATAAAACTATTTTTATAAAAGTTACTATTCATGACAGAAAGTTATATTTTTCTAAACCTCTAAAATTATAGCTACTTTCAAAAACGAGAAGTCTCGAAAGAATCGTTACAAACGAGCTATAACGAATAAAATACGACATTTACGGGGTTTTCCGACGACAAATCATTTTTTAAATAAAATTTACGTCTGATGTGAACAGTAAAAGTTACTGTTCACCAGAGGGTCAAAATACGGAAAATGTCAAATTATGATAACTCGTCTTAATACGAAAAGATGGGCATAAGAAACGCGAGAATCGGGCTTAAAACGCAAAAGTTATGCTAGTTTTACTAAAACGATAATTATAAACGTTTTCACTTATTAAACACAATTTTACCAAAACCATTAGTTGGTGATTGAGCTATATAGAATATTATGTGGTTATCAAAGTACTATATTACTAGGGAGTTTCATAATGAGGCCTCTTCGGATGGCGTATCGACGAGTTGTTGGATTTACGATTTAAAGTGTCCTAACTCCTCGAACGTCATGTCATGACCTCTTAAATTATGATAGCCCGAACGATAGTATGATGTAACAACTATAAGATTATATTCAAGTACTCGGTACTTATACGACCTATGATAATTTAGGTTGCCTTCGGATTCCTTCGTGACGCATTTTTCTATTGTGTTATACTTGTTGATTACCATTCACTCAAGGTGAGTTTCATAGCCCCTATTTTACTTGTTTTAAACTGTTTTGGGGGAGAATACATGCTCTTTTACAAACTTGTATATTTTACTACAGTACAATTACCTTTCAATACTTTGTGAGTTCATAGTCTCGCATTTCAATCTTTTCAATGTTTTATAAACCCGCGAGGGGAATACATGCTCGTTTTACTAAGTGAACTTATTGATTTCTACTACATAAGCGTTACATGACTATTTTTACTAAAGCTCGATTTGTTTGCTACATGATTTGAGATCGTGAATACCTATATTTGAAACCATGAATTTTAGACATGATTGTTTTACTACGGACACAAGTGTTTTTCAAAGTGTATGCTATCCAGATTACTGCCTGATTATTAATGCCTAAGTTACCTTATTGCCGTGAAGTCCCTATTATCATGAACCGTCAGTTGCTAGTGTCGTGAGCGCGAGTGTTGTGGATAGATCTATCGGGATTGACAATCCCCACCTTTCCTTGGGTCACTAGTTTGATCAGGTGCATTTAACATTTGAGATATTACTTTCCAGGATGTTTGGCAGAACATCCTACTTTTATGGGGCATTCCAATCTCTTGATTGAAGTACGTTAAGGTTTCGGTGTCATGAGCTTAGTGCAATAATATATATTTAGACTTGGTGAATGTGTTTCCCTTGTCTACATTACTTGTTTTGGACTTCGGAATATGTACTTAGTCCACCATTACTTCGATCTTGTGGTCCACTTTTTTAAATACTTCTTGATTTACTGAATCACTACTTGGATTTCGGATGGATTTCGGAAATAACACTTTTAAATGTTGTAACGCTACTTTTCTTCTGAAACATTTCTTAAATTATTTCAATACCGTTTTTTTACTTAAACCTATGAATTCACCAACATTATTGTTGACGTTTTAGCATGTATTTTCAGGTTACTATTTTGCTAGTGGAGCATTGGGAGCATTCGAGTCGCGCGGATATATATATTTTTGAAGGCTTAATAACTTGAGTACTATTTGACAAACGTTTTGACAATGTTTTCTAATACATTATAAATGAAACCTGTTGCAACTCTGATCTTTTATTAAATAGAATATGACTTTATTTAAAACGTCCATTTTAAGGTCGTTTTCCGTGACTTGTGTTTTGTGCCCTGAAGTAGCACCCCAATGTTACCATTCCGCTGCGTTGTCCTGATTTTTGGGGGTGTTACAGATGGTATCAGAGCTGAAGTCATAGAGAACTAGGTCGTTTTCAAAACCTAGACTATGACCATGTTTTTCAAAATATAGAGTCTTTCCTTGTTTTATCCGTTATCAATGCTGCGACCAAGCCTCTCACATTAGGAATATGAAGCTGAACATTCCCTAGGAAAGATTCCGCTTAATTGGTCTTTTTCTCCGACCGGGTATCCAACGAGATGGCTGTTGAGAATGAAGGCTTGTGTCTAAGCATGGGTACCTTGAAAACAGAAAAAACAGATACCTTGGAAGCTCTTCCCACAGTTGTCCAGGCGTCTTTTGAACAACGCATGAGGATAAAGGAGAGCTTTCTATTCCTTTAACTTAAGCCATTCAGGCCGGGGGGCCAAAGGCTTAGCTGTGAAACGTCCGAGGGGGACCTTATTGATGTATTGAGTGAGGTCCAAGGTTGTTGATCCTCACTCGATACAAGGATGACTGTCGATATGACAAGCTTTCTAACCAAGACCTAATCCTTTGTAGAAAAAGATTTTCGTCTTCCCGTCGGACCTCCAGGAGCTACCTGAAGATGTATCCTGCTCCTCCTCCCCAAGACCCCCGACAAAAGTTAACCCATCCTCCCAAGCTCCTGATAGTTCTAAATCTGTGCCCACAAAGGGCTAATGTGTAATAGATATTTCTGTGTGGACATGTATGTAATAAGTAGATGCACTTTTGATTACTTCCGAACATTGTATTACTTTGTCGAAAGTCTGCTGCGGACTTTCTTTTGTTGTGCTTTACATGCTTTTATTTTTTTTGTTGTGCCTTGTCTTGCTGTGCTTCCCCTGACTAGTAAATTCTTATTTTCATGCGTATCTTGGCAAATTTTTACGGTCACTAGGCTTTTTTAATTATGATTATAACCATTATCTGCAAGCCTGTCCTGTTCGGACGAACCGACTAGAACCCCTTCGCCAGTACTAGTCCCCTTTTACAAGTTCCGGATTTTATTATGCCGAAGGGGCTAGCCCTCATATGATTTATCATTCCCTGTGACTTAGTTGTCTGTGGGTTTACCATATCCGGAGGGGCTAAGCCCTTCAGTATGATTTATTAGTCCCTGCGACTTGGTTGTCTATGGGTTTACCATATCCGGAGGGGCTAGGCCCTTCAGTATGATTTATTAGTCCCTGTGACTTGGTTGTCTGTGGGTTTACCATATCCGGAGGGATTGGACCCTTCAGTATGATTTATTAGTCCTTGTGACTTAGTTGTCTGTGGGTTTGCTATATCCGGAGGGGCTAGGCCCTTCAGTATGATTTATTAGTCCCTGTGACTTAGTTGTCTGTGGGTTTACCATATCCGGAGGGGCTAGGCCCTTCGAAATGGTTATTAGTCCCTATGACTTAGTTGTCTGGGGTTTTTTTATATCCGGAGGGGCTAGGCCCTTCGGAATGGTTTATTAGTCCCTGTGACTTAGTTGTCTGTGGGTTTTTCATATCCGGAGGTTATAACAATCATTCATCGGAAAATTGCTCTCCCCATTGAAATTTGGAGTACGAGCTATCACATTCATTAGTCAAATATAACGTGTAGAGATACAGAACTCATAAAATAATAAAACCTACAAATAGCATTTGCGTAAGTTGATCGCGTGCCAAGTCCGAGGAACTATCTTGTCCTCCATTGTTTGCAACTTGTAAGAGCCATTCTCGAACGCTTCTGTAACCCTGTATGGGCCTTCCCACTTGGGACCCAGCTTCCCTTGATCCTCCACTCTGCTTGCCTCATTCCTTCGATACACAAACTCTCCTGGCCTAAATCCCGCCGGGCGTACTTTCTTGTTGTAGTACTGTTCCATTTTTTACTTGTATCTGGCTTCTCGTATGGCGGCCGCTTCCCTTTGCTCCTGTAGTAAGTCCAGGTTCAAGCGTGTCTCTTCTTCGTTGAACTCCTCCCTAATCATCAACGTTCGGTAGGACGGCATGCCTATTTCTGCCAGAGAATAACCGCTTCACTCCCGTAGGTTAGGCTGAAGGGGGTTTCGCCGTTGCTTTGCTTGATTGAGGTGCGGTGGGCCCATAGTACATTCGGCAATTCGTCTACCCATCCTGCTTTTTCCCTTCCTGGTTTTGATTCCTTCCATAAGGCTTCGGTTTGCCCTTTCGACTAAACCGTTAGCCTGCGGATGAGCTACCGTTGTATTCATCTGTTGAATCTCAAACCTTTTACACCAACTTTTGAAGGGGTCGCTTACCAGTTGTGCCCCATTGTCCGTGACAATGATTCTTGGGAGACCATATCTGCATATGATGTTGTCCATCACGAAACGGATTATCTCTTTGCCCGTTATCTTGACCAGCGGCTTTGCCTCTACCCACTTGGTGAAGTAATCAATGGCCACAACTACGAACTTAGCTCCTCCTCTGTCCGGAGTTAACGCCCCATCTCGGTCCCTTCCTCACTACCGCTCTAGGACCCACATGCATTCCGCAAGATCCCATGTGAATTTCCCGAATGATATAATTTGCCTGAAGAGGTCCTACACATCGCAACATAGGAATCAAATACCCCTTTTTGAATAGGACTCCTGACTCCATTGTATATTGGCCT
>BQNB010095328.1:7294-25896 GCA_026074375.1 Tanacetum coccineum
ATTTATATTTAGCCGACAAACCTAAAACAACACTTTAACGAGCAGTGTACCCGGTCAAGATGGAGTTCGCGGTAAGTAGGGTGTCGAACACTAAGAGTGTAAATTTAATCCTATATTCTATCAGTATTTTAATTAGTCTATTTACTGGTTAAACCTATGCTATGTACGTTGTCTAATGAAAAGGGGGGTTTCAGCTTGAGAGACTGGCACAGGTTTGGTGATGACAAATATCAATTCAATACACAATAAACATAAAAGATGAAGATTAGAAAATAGAAAGCGGTACAAGCCAAATGATAGAAAACTGTATTGGCCATATTAAATCCGGTTCAATGTTGGTTTGTTTGTTTAAGTGCAATGATTTACTTATCTCAAAGCGGCATATCATTCTTAAGACTTAGGCGGGACATCATCCTAAAACCTAAACACAATTAATCTTGTCATAATTAATGCATTCACATAAAGCATCCTTTAATCTAATTATAATCTATCTTAGAGAATTAAAGCAGTAGTGATCCTGTTAAAATCCTAGCCCAATGAGATTTTACCCACTTATTGTTTGACAGTGGTTTATATACTGGTAGTCCACTATTCAAATCTCTATCAGTTAATTAAGAGCATGATTGCTGAAACATAAACGGGTCACCTACCTGTCCAACTAAGCTCATAAACAAAAGACAAAGATAGAATATTATTTGTGATCCTATTGGTCTAGTAATATAAGACATGATATGGAGAGCTATCCGGGTATCTAGATTACTTGGTCCATAACACTAGACCCAGTTGAATGATAGTTTGCATATTCAAACACATAAACAAGTATGAGGTGATAAACATAATTAAACAATCAACGATAAATTAAGAAATCAAAATAAAACAAACCAAACATTGAACTTTCATTAAGATGGCTAATACCCGAGGGTATTAGCCTACAACCATTGTAATTATACAAGCGTAATCAAACAATTGAAATCGAACGATTAAGAGAGTAAAAATTACACGATGTCTTCTATGGATTCGTGATCAATGCTTGACCTTGATGGCTGATCTTCTCTTCTAAAATTCATCTTTAGTGAGTATGGTATAAGGAATATGATATTGCACACTGAAAACTCGTTTTTGAGTCTTCTATTTAAAGTTGTTGAAAAATACTCGATATGTCGTATCCAGATAGGTTGATACGGCGTATTGGGCTGGATTCTTTAGAGTGCGCGCTACGTTCGTAATAAATCATTGATATCTTTCCTAATTTACTTGATTTACTGTATCTTCGAATAGTTATCTTTATGGATACGGCGTATGTAGACAGCATGGATACGCCGTATTGGGAATTGGTCAAACGCGTTTTCTTGTGAAGTCTTGGCGCAGATACGCCGTATCTCTTAAGTTGGATACAGTGTATTGGTGGATTTTCATAAATCTTCAAATGTCTTTGTTTTAGCTCCAAATTGTGCGCCTTTTAGCTTGTCTTCATAAAACACTCCTGAATTACTGCATTTATCAACTTTAAAGCAATTAGTACCAATTAATGCAATAATTATATAAAAGTGGGCAAAATAGATGGATAAATGATATAATAAAGTGACGTTATTTGATGTCATCAAATACACTTTTCTATTATTTAGGACAGAGTAAGTAGAGAAAGAGTGTTCGTAACCAAAAACATATTTGTCCTATCTTACCGCTCACCACTTTCGGTAACATTAATTGATCACATACATTCTCACTAAAGCGTCCACTTTCTTTCTTGAGTCATATCTTCTTCCACCTACATCCATTTCATTCATTCAGATCTCTTTCTTACTTGACGTGCCTACTTTTTTCGTGGGTCATATCTTCTTTCACCTACAACCACACTTTTTTTCTTGGGTCATATCTTCTTTCACCTACAACCATTTAATTCATGCAGATCTCTTTCTCACTTCATTTGCTCTCATTTGATTTTAATGGAGTTATATGAGTGGATTTGGTGTTTTGTGTCTTCTCGGATGTTGTATGATTGGATGTTCTCGGTAAGTTTTGTTATTTTTTTAAAATGCAATTTTAATCGGGTTTGATTTGGGGTTTTTTAGAGGTGGTGTTATTTTAGGGGTTTGTATTATGTTACATTGTTTTTATATTAAATTGTGTTTTTATCAGGTTTGATTTTCAAGTTTTTTAAATATGATGTTATGTTGTGTTGGTATTAACTTTTATCGTGTTTGATTTGGGGTTTTTTAAAAGTGGTGTTGTTTTGTGGGTGGGTTTTATTTTGGGGTTTTTAAACATGATGATATGTTGTATTGCTATTCTTCTTTGCTTATCAGTTTATTTAAACTTGGTGCAGGCTTTGACGGGGCATTCCTAGATTGTGTTTGCAGTCATGGCGGGTTTCATTGTTAGCCGTGTTTTGGCAGCGCTTGCAGCCATCATGGGTTATATTATGGTGGGGCATGTCTCTATTGCCGATGATGGTTTTATTGCCTTTGTGCATTTGTGAATATGTAGTTACATTACGTTTCTAGAATGTTAATGTTGTTGTTACCTCAGACCTTGGCGGGGCAGCATGGTACCATGTTTGCAGCCATGCTGTGTTTGATGCAGCTTTGTTCATTTCAAAAGTGTGGTGGCTGAGGTAGATATGTGCGAAAAATACCGCCCTTTAATATATAGTTATAAGATGCAGTATGTGAAAGGATATGTGCACGTTATCCAATATACCCGTATCTTGGTGGGGTATCACTTGATTGTGTTTGCAGCCATGTTGGGTTTGACTCTTTGTGGTTGTTGAAATTGACCCGTATCTTAGCGGGGCATCGCTTGATTGTGTTTGCAGCCATGGCGGGTTTTATTTGTGTGACTGTTAAAGTGTGACCGACCGTAGCTTGGCTAGGTAAACTATATCATTTGCAGTCATGGCTGTAATATGTGCTGATTCTTAAAAAGTTAGCGTGCAATCATGTTGTGTATTGTATCAGAACTTAACCTGGCGATGATGAATAACAGTGCTTTAGAGGCTTTTCTGAGCCAACTGATTGTTTGAAACATGTAACTGTTGGTTCTTGAATTGGCAGGGCAACATCAAGTTATTCTAACAGCCACGGTTTCCATTGTTAGTGGGGCATTACTTAGTTGTGCTTGTAGCCAGTACGGGTTAAATTTAATTCCTGAATGAGTTTGTCTTATTAATTATGGACGATGTCGATATTGCCTGAATGTCTCTTTATGGGCAACGAGGTATATATGGTAAAATGCAGTCGACTATATCTTATCGTTCTATTATGTTTGCAGCCATTGCGGGTTAAATTATGTTTACCACAACTTTGCTGCTCTATGATATGTATTGATTCTTAAGCAGCTTATCATTGCCTAGAACATCAACCGTGATATTCTACGCGCAGATAAGCTGTTCAAGAATCCAAACATTCATTAAACCATGTTGCTTTATTTGTATTACTGTGTTTAACTATGTGTTTTCATATTCTGGTGTCTTTGAATGTCCGTTTAAGGAGCTGCCTATGCGATGTTTAATCAAATTTAGAAAACCCTAAGAATGATATTTAATTAGAAAGTATAATACTTTTATTAGTTGTTGTTAAATGTTTTTTTGTTAAGTCTTTATTAATATTGGCTTACGATTATGTCACTGTTACCTGTTGCTTAAAGCGAGATGTGGAGTTTTGTATGTGTGTTGTTGATGTTGATTGAGTTTTGCGTTGTTGATGTTGATTACCTTTTACTGATGTAAGTTTATTCACAATGTGGTTAGTGTTGATTGGGTTTGCTAATGTAAGCTTAGTTTTAGGATGTCGTGGCCTGTGTTTCTTACTTAGGCCAACTGGTGTGTTATACATGTTTTTCGTGCAAAAACACGTTCGTCATGAATAGCATATCAGTTGGTCTAACGCATGTTAAAAGATCAAGGTTTAACTTCTTTTTTGTTAAGTCTTTGTTAATATTGTCTTGAGATTGCGTTCCTTTTATGTGCTCGTTAAACCAACATGTGTTTTTTATGTACGTGTTGCTGATGTTAGATTGGGTTTTGCTGATGTAAGTTTATTTTTTGGCATGTGGATTCTTCTGTTTCTTGAAATTTTAAGCAGTGGCATATCCGTTGGTCTAACATATGTATAAATGAAACAAGAAAGAAAGTGAGCGCGTGAAGTGGGATATATGTGAGCAATTAATGTTTACCAGGAGTGGTGAGGGGAAAAAATACCACCCTTAAATATATAGTTAAAATAAACGCTTGAAAACAAGGGCTATGATGATTCTCGGTGTGTTTGATTAAAGTTGTGATTTTTCACGTCATGGCGGGGAAAATTCTGAGATTTACGGCCATAGCGAACGTATCCTCTTTTTTTGATAGGCCACTTATCTGAGCCTATTATGGAGGGTAGATGAAGTAGGAAAGGCATAAAAAGTAAACTCAGAAAGAGATCAACACTTATAGTTGGATAAGAAATATGTCTCATTAGCACGTAGCTTGGCAAGGCGCCACTTGATTGTGGTTGCAGCCAATGCGGGCTAAATTATGTTTGCTAAGGGCTTGAAATATTGTAGGCAGTTATTTAAGATTGTGGAACATAACAAGTGTTATTGTTTTCCTATGTTCTCGAACAACTGCTTGGAGTATTCAGAGTTTGCAGTTATGTCGTGTATTGTGTTAGAACTTAACCAGGCAATGATGAATAACAGTGCTTTAGAGGCTTTTCTGAGCCAGTTGATTGTTTGAAACCAGTAACTATTAGTTCTTGAATTGGTGGGGCACCATCAAGTTATGCTATTTAGTCCATGGTTTTTTCATTGTTGTACAGGTGAAAGAAGATATGACACTTGACATGTAACTTTGGCTCAGAATCACTTACTTCATGTTTAGCAGCCAAGTACAGGTTCAAATTTAATTCCTTATTGAAATGACAAATTTAGGAAACCGTGGAATGATATCTGTTGGGAATTAAAAGTATTCTTAATACTGTTAAATATTAATGCTATTAGTCAATGATAAAAGAGAAGTTTCAACTAAAGACATTAATGTTGATTGAAGACATTAATGATGATTGAAGACTTTATGTTGATTGAAGACATTAATGATGATTGAAGACTTTATGATTGAAAACATTAATGTTGAGTTATTATGTTGATGAAGATAGCAACAGATGTGAAGAACACATTAATTTTAATTAGTTAGTTAACTGGTTACATTAAAAGATGCATTAATGTGTATAATTATATAATTTAATGGTTTGACTAGGAATTATGGAAACCATAATAGTATTGTATGTAGAAGAATATAAGAAAGTAATTAAAAGTCTTTGTAACCTACTTGACTCCTAACCCCCCTAATTTAAAAAAAAAAAAGGAGGTCCGTAGGGTTTTAAGAAAATGAACATATCCAATATCATCACACCTCAACATTAGTTATCATAGTAGTAAATTTGTAACCCATTAAGCAGATTAATAAGAAATCACTAGTTTAGTATTCATTGTTCTTCTAATACGATTGTGTAGATTCCGCATAAACAAAAGTATTCATAGTCAGTGTTCACTATAGTCAATCTAATATTTATACAATTTGGCTATCACCCTTGAGCAGCGGTCAAAGATTTGTTCAGTTGTGGACTCACACGTGTAATCAGACCTGTGCAAAACTTTTGAGGAACTAAGAACCAAAACAAAACAAAGCTTTTTTAAACCTTTATGACTAAACATCACATCTAAGGCAGGTGAATGGATGATCAAAACATTAACGAAACACCAACAACCAAAATCTACCACCACCCCAACCAACAAGCCCCTCACACTATTTCAACCATAAAACTCCCCATTCTGAAGAAAGGTGAATATGATATATGGGCCATGAAAATGGAACATTACTTGGCTCATACAGACTATCCTGTATGGGAGGTCATACAAAATGGAAATGGTCCTGTATCAATCTCCACAGATACACAAGGTCAAATCAAGATTCTGCCTCCTAAATCTGCTGAAGAAATTTTGGCAAGAGAAAGAGAAAGAAAAGCAAGGACCACCTTGCTTATGGCTCTTCCAGAAGATCATTTAGCAAGATTTCACAATATATAATTCTAAAAGAAGATGTAGGATACCATTAAAAACCAGATTATTGGTGAAATGCTTGAACACTGGTAAAAAGGAAAAAGACTATGGGAGAAGATCTGGTAAACCGGAGGACTCTAGAAGCTTTTGGTGACTATTTGATGGAGAAGGTTTTGATTGGACCATTACACTCAGAAGAAAAGAAGATATTAACTTTGATGCTTGCAACAGTTCAAGGCTCCGACACAGAGGTTAATTTCAATATCAAAAGAATGTAAAGAGTCTTATGCTAAACTTAAAAAACTGTATGATACTCAAAGAGCACAACTTAGTGATGCAAGTATAGAAATACATGCATATACTTCAAGCTTATAATAATGAAAGATGAAGCACATTAGTTGCTCCATTATAAAAAGGTCAACTTTGGTATGAGGGAGGAAAAGATAAGTTTATAGAAAATAGACTTAGATGATAAAACTGATGTCCTTACATACAAGAAAAACTAAATTTGCAAGAAGACTGAAAAAGAAGAAAAGAAGATTTAAAAGCTAAAGTAAGAAAATGGCACAACTCTTCTAAAAATCGTAGGTAAACTGCTCAAATATACAGATAGTGCATAATGAAAAATTTGGGCTTGGTTTAGTGGGGATTACAGATATTATGGCATCTTGGATTATGAAAAATGAAGTTTTAAAATGTTTATTATGATAAAAGGAAAGTGGATTTATGAAGAAAAACAACCTTTGTATGATAGGTTTGTTACAGCAGGAGGAATGCATGCTGTACCCCCACCCATGACAGGGAATTACATGCCATCTGGACCTGATGTAGAAATAGATTACTCTCAATTTACATATGGTCCAAAACAGTCTCAACCTAGTGAATCTGAAACCCAAACCAGTGACTTTGATACTTGTGAATCAGATTGTAGTGTTGAAACACATGAATCTTTGCCTGAACCAACTGTAAATGAACCCAAAGTAGTAAATCAACCTAAGGTTTGGTCTGATGCTCCTATCATTGAGGAGTATGAATCAGATAGTGAAGATGAACATGTGTCTCAACCTACAAAAGAACAGGAACAACCTAGTTTTGCTAGTACTAATAAGCAAGTAAAAACTCCTAGGGAAACTGTTAAGAATCAATTCACACATAGTAAAAATCCTACAGTTGACAAGAAAGGGTTGGGATATGGGTTTACTGCAAGAGCATGTTTTGTATGTGGTAGTCTTAGTCATCTAATTAGAGATTGTGATTTCCATGAAAAGAGGATGGCTAAACAAGCTGAGTTAAACAATAGCATGAGGATGAAGTCTAGTCAAAGGGAGATTAGACCAATTTGGAACAATGTGCAAAGAGTGAATCATAAAAACCAATTTGTTCCTACAACAGTACTAACTAGAACTGGCAAAATTCTAGTTAATACTGCTAGAGCTAGCGGTACTAACAATGTTAGTACTGCTAGGCATGATTTTAACAAACAAGCAGTACCAACTAGTGCTGCTATGAAAGTTAATACTGTTAAGCCTATTGTGAATAGAGTTAGACCAGCAAATGTTATTCATAAAACTCCTTCACCATTTTCAAGGCCTTTTATTAACCCAACATCACTTAGAACAAAATTTTCATATCAAAAGGTTAATACTATTGAGGTAAATGTAGTTAGTGCTATTGGGGGGAAAAGGGAAACAGATGTTAAGCCCTCAGCAGGTTGTAATTGGAGACAAAAAGGATATTACTGGCAAAATATCTCCAAATACAATAGTGGATCAAGTGCATACTCAAGTCAGCAATGGCTTGGGTCCCCAAGAGAAACTAATACTATTAGTTTATTTAGGTTAGTGCTGCCAGTACATCAGGTTAGTGCTGTCAGTTTATTATTATGTTAGTATAGAAGTTAATACTATTAGTATATACTCAAAATTGCTTAGTAGATTTACTGTTGTGATTATGCAAAAAATGTTATGGATTTATTTTCCTGTTGTTAAATAACTTTTTGCAGGTAAAGAAAAGTCTTAAATAAATCTGTTATGAAATTCCTAGTTTTTAGGGATGAAGATTGAGATAAGATTGCCAACGTTGAATGAAGTCTCAAGGAAATTAATGTTGTTGGTTCGTGATTGGGCTGCAAAGAATAGATGTTTGTGTACTTAATACTGCTAGCTTTTAAGATCTTAATGCTGCTAGTATTACACGATATCGGACAAACACCATTTTGGTTCTCGGATGATTTAAGACAAAACTAAATTATTTTAGTTTGTTCTTAAATGAATTTATTATAGCAAGTTTTATGGAGATGAGAAGTTTGTTAAGTGTTGGTTTAATCACCACACAACAAATGGTCATCAGTTCACCATGCTTAATAGGCCATAAGACGTTGGCTAGTCCCCTAAGCATATGGCTTGTGTAAAGGACTTCTCAAATACATTTATGGATGATCCAATTTACCAAAAAAGTGTAGGGTTTTCAAACTCACTTGCGTCATGGTTAAGAGTAGGCTAGTCTAGGAATTTCAAACAGTTCTTGGTAAAGACTAACAATTTTGTTGATAGTGATAGTTTGCTAAAAACTATATGCTTATCAATGCACCTGTTATGCATTGAAGCATTGATGAGTCCAAAAGCAAAAACGGTATTTGCGTAAAGGGTCAATATCAATTTTCTGTTGATGGTTGACAGTTATACAAAAACTATATGGTAATTAATCACATATGTTTTCAATAAAGAGTTGACTATCCTAGAGCAAATGGCTACTGGTAAAGGAATATCAAATCCGTTTATGGCTGGTAGTTTGCCAAAAACTACAAAACCAACTTAGTTGGATGTTGCTGTGTAGCTGTGATGCAGAAGAGATGAGATGCAAATTCAAGATTGAAAGCGAAAGTATGATCTGCTTACAATAAACATAAAAGCAGATGATCATAAAGATAAAGAATGCAGTCAAGAAGTGCTTGGATTCAATCCTCAAAAGCTCAACCAGAAGAAACTTGAAGTTAACAAGTAAAGTTCAAGTTTAAGGGAGGATTGTTAGGAATTATATAATCCAATTTTCTTTCCATGGTTCTTGATTTGGAGAATACAAAGACCTCTCAACAAAGTGAGATTTCAAGCTTGAAAAGAAGAAGGTCAAGAACTCATAAGGTGAAAAGACTATACAAAGTTGGTTTGACTACAAGAGTAAAAGTCCTCTGGTAATAAAGATAGCTTGGGTGATGATGCATCCAAACAGGGGAGGATAAATGATATTTGTTGAAGATGATGATAGTACTGGATTCGTAAATTTATATTAAAACCAACTTAAGATGTAAAGAAGTGTTGGAGCAATCATCCTGGGAGATTAAGAAGCTTTTAATCAAAGAAAAATTGAATGATTATCTAGTATGAATATCAGTTTAGGGGAGGATTGTTAGGAATAAAAGTCTTCTTAATACTGTTAAATATTAATGTTACTAGTAAATGATAAAAGAGAAGTTTCAACTAAAGACATTAATGTTGATTAAAGACATTAATGATGATTGAAGACTTTATGTTGATTGAAGACATTAATGATGATTGAAGACATTAATAATGATTGAAGACTCTATGATTGAAAACATTAATGTTGAGTTATTATGTTGATGAAGAGTTACAACAAGATGGAAAAACACATTAATGCTAATAGTTAGTTACATGATTTATTAGGAAATGCATTAATGTTGTTTAATTATATCTGAAGTTTTGACTAGAATTTTGGAACCATTTAATAGTATTGATGTAAAATAATTTAGAACCGATTTAATAGTCTTTGTAACTACTTGGAACTCTTAACCTATAAAAGGGGCCGTAGGGTTTAGAGAAAATGATCACTTCCAAATATCTATTTCACACCTTCAACATTAGGGATCATAGTTAGTAATCTGTAACCCTTAAAGCAGATTAATAGAAATCAAAGTTTAGTATTCATTGTTCTTCTTAATACTATTGTGTAGATTCCGCATATACAATAAGTATTCATAGTCAGTGTTTCTCTATAGTCAATCTGTATTTATACAAGTTGGTTATCACCCTTAGCAGGCTGCAAAGATCTATTCAGTTTGGGACTCACAATATCTAATTAGAAAGTATAATATTTTTATCAGTTGTTGTTTACTATTGTTGGACGAATTATGTTGGTAGGGCGATTAGGTTTGCTAATATGTTGCTTGATTAACAAGTTGGCATGTGTTTCTTGCTTAGGGCAGCTGGTGTGTTATTCATGTTTTGCATGAAAAAATACAGTCGTCGTGAGTAGCATATCAGCTAGTCTAATGACTATTGAGATGTGGATTTTTTGTATGCGTGTTGTTGATGTTGATTGAGTTTTGCATTGCTGATGTTGATTGCCTTTTGCTGATGTATAGGTTAACACTTTGTTAATATTGGCTTACGATTGTGTCGCTTTTGCGTGTTGCTCAAAGCGAGATGTGGATTTTTGTGTGCGTGTTGTTGATGTTGATTGAGTTTCGCGTTGATGATGTTGATTGTGTTGGAATATGAACAAATATAAATTATATATGTCCGGGAATTATTCGAGCCTAAGGGGACGCACGCGTTAATATGTAGAACAACATATTTAATATATTAAGGTAATGTATTAATTAGTTTATAAACAAACGATAGTTAAAAGTTTAACGTGAATAAATATTAGTTATTAATAGTTAAAGGACTAATATGCAAAACCGGGAAAAAAGAAAGTTTGGTTTTTTCCTTTTCTTTCCTTAGGCCGGTCGAATACCCACTCCTTATGGAGATGGGGATTGCTTGCTTGCTCTTAATGTTGATACAGGAGTGTATATAGAGGTCATTAGCGTACTTGGGATAATCATAACCTTGAATCCCTAAAATCACTAAATCATCTCCCTTGTCTCCTTTGTTGTTTCGACAAACTAGCAACCCCTTAAAGGGTTTCGGTTTTTTGTCTTATTATCGTGCGACTCGAACCTGAATCCCTAAGGTTTTCGGTTTTGCGATTTAAACCACATACCGTGGTGTTTGGTTTCGTGTGTTGATTGATTCAAAGACGAAGAAGGTAACACTATTAGTACTAGCAAACACGTTATTTGCTAAGAACGTATTGTGTGTGTAAACTTAGAAGGATTATACTTTTGATCCTTGATGGTTTCGCATGGTATTATACACACATGTATATTGAAGACGGTGTAACGTTTATTGCTAAAAGCAGTCTTGTAACACCGCCAAAAATGGGTCGCAGCGGAATATGTTCTCGGGAGCGTTACTTCATAATACCATTGCTTAAGTCATGAGAAAACGACCTCTAACTGTGTCGTTTGAAAAGAAATCTCAAATATTTAGACTCCAATGCACATCTCATAAGCCAAGCATCTATTTCACCTGAGAAAAACATGCTTAAAAAGTGTCAACATAAAGTTGGTGAGTTCATAGGTTTTTGTAAGTATAAATGTTGAACCACAGTTTTGTAAAGTATGTATGACCGTTCCAATACTTGTATGTTCCTCAAAAATGTATGTATGAATGTTGTAAATCAAAGAGTTGTAAAGTATGCATGACCACTTAAATCCCCAAATAGTCACCAAAACGAATGTATGAGTGTTGTAAATCAAAGAGTTGTAAAGTATGCATGACCATTTAAATCCCCAAATAGTCACCAAAACGTTGAGTATAGTTGGACCACCATTGTTCAAAGTATGTATTGCCACTTTATTCAAGGCAATGTAAATATTCATATGTGTATGAAACAATGATTACGATTACTCTAAGTTCATGAAACTGTTGCGTAGACTCATCTGTATGCCACTTTATTTAAGGCACCGTACATGCTATAACGTTCGTTTCCCCGGTGATAGCTAATCACCCGAACGGGGCTGTCACACCCGAATATATCTATTTTATAACATTCGCGCTCACCCTCCAGGTAATTCACAGTTCAATCCGCTTAAGCTAATCCGTAATCATTTGGGTAAAAGCAAAGTAATGTCCTTGTTTTCAAAAATGAAGTGAAACAAGCAATGTATTTCGTCCCAAAATAAGTAATTTAGTATGTAGACCAGTTTGTAAAACGAATTGTAAATGCACATGTAATGAATTCAAATCATTCATGTAAATGGAATTGGTAACAAGAATGTTCTCACCCCAAAAGTTGTAAAGTATATGTAAAACAAGTAAAACGTGAGGCTAAAAACTCACCTTGTGTGTATGATAACTACTTTTTTAGAAAATGGGGTTTTCACGTAAACGTCGAATGCAACCTAATTAATTATAGGTCGTATGAGTACTAAGTACTTTGAATAACTAAGACCATATATAATTCTATATAGCTACATCACCATCTAATTGTATTTGTGAAATAACATTTATAAAGTAAAAACGTTTATAAATATTTTTTTAGTAAAAACGGCATAACTTTCTCGTTTTAAGCCTGTTTTGTACGTTCTTTACGTCCACGTTCTTGTATTAAGACGATGTATCAAAATATTACATTTTCATATTTTGTGTCCTCTGATGAACAATACTTTTTAATGTTCATGGACTTTTATAAATTTAGTTATCGTAAACTCTTAAACGTCATATTTTATTCGTTTTAACTCCAATTTTAGTGATTCTTTCGAGCACGTCTTCATAATTAAAAGTTATATCAAATTTTTGTATTTTATAATAAAAATAAATGAATATGTACTAGTATCATTTTATAAAAAATTATTTTTATAAAAGTAATTATTCTCGTAAACTTGCGAAATTCATAACTCCTTCGTTATTGATCCAAAGATTATGATTCTTAATGTTTTAGAATCCTAAAAATAAGTACTATCTGAGAAAAATAACCATTTTCATATATCAAAAGTTAAAAGTAAATGGTTTTTATAAAATTTCTTTTATAAACGTGTTTATTATCGTGTTACTTGCAAATGCCATATCTCCTTCGTTATAAATCGGATTTTTAAGTTTTTTATATGGTTGGAATCCTCATGACATGTAGTATTCTATAAAAATATAAAATAAATACACTATTTTTTGAATTTGATCAGACCCTTATGATATTTTTGTTAAAAATATGTTTAAACTTGTTTTTGTAACTTTTTAGTTTAGTAACTTTGTTACAAGTCCATTACAACACTTAACTCCACATGTCTTACATACTTAAGGTCCTTAGTCCATGATTTGTCCAAATATTGTCCAAGATAGTAAGATCAACAAGTCCTTATATCACTGTTACTTATAAACTTATTAAGTAACTTTTTAAACCACTAGTTTATATATACACTTTTTTTATACATAAACTCATTATACAATTACTTATACTTCCATTCCCACGATGATATTTACTCCATATAACATATGTAAAGTTTATCTAACCATGATCACAAGTGTAAAAATCCATTTTGCATTCGTCAATAAGTTTCTCTAGATGGTGATTAAATCTAATATAGCTCATATTATATACACATAAAATCATGAATGTAAAGAGTTTAAGATTTTTAGGTAACCTTAGTATGATGTATGGTGATGAACAACAATATCTAAACCCTTGTTTAGCAAACAAACCCTAGCTTCTAAGTCTTAGGAAACCCTAATCCAAAGAAAACTCTAATATTGAACCTTCTTGCTTTAACACTTGTAAATCCTAAACCAAACCTTCTAAACACCTTAGGATATCTTAGATATGATGTAGGAATACTTGTATAAGTGGTAAATAAAATTTGTATGGATTGCTTAAGGGTTTTGTGGTATGTCTTGGCTAGGAGGGAGGAAACAAGAGAACTGGTGAAGTTTTTCTAGTGAAAAATGATGTGTATGTGTGTTCTTGTTCTAGTTGACATGCCTTTATACTATTCCTGGACCAAGTTGCTAGTCAAGATTGCCCTAGGAAAGTCTAAGACATAAGGAGTAAAACATGGAAGTCTTATGCGCCATATTTCACTAGTCCATTGACAGAATCTCCATATTGAATTGTTTCGTGTCCAGAGTCAAGTTGGTACAAATTTGTGCTTAATGTCCCCTAGGGATCACTTTTGCACGAATTTAGGTGGGGATGGTAATAGTTGGTGTACTTGGCTTTTTTATGGGAAATATCTTGTTTTTCTGAAGTTAAATGAGGTGGTAAATTAATGGTAGTTGGTTGAAATACTTGCATATTGTATGGTTGGTTGATTTATTTTATGTACAAATAGCCATAGGTAATTTAAAGGGTGAAGTTTTTATAAAAAACTTTGTGCATTGATATTAAAATAGGTATTTGTTAAGGCGTTTAGATATGTTTTGGTAGTCCGGAAGGCCTTAAATGTATTTTATCCGCGAAACGTATAATCTTTACATAACCATTGAATATTAATTTGAGCTTATGGTATATTATTATCTTCCAATTAATTTTCTAATACTTGTTTGACGTAAACAGGTTTAATATTTGATTTCCCGTTATTATTGGATTGATCTTTTTTTTGTTTCACGACGATGTTAATTTTCAACTTAAATTTAAAGCAACACGTACAAGAACTAATAATTAAATAGTGAAATCATCCTCCCCCCCCCCCTCTGATTCCCCCCCCGTATATGACCCTTAAACAGGGTGTGATACGTCTAACATTTCTTCCTGAAAGGTACCATATCTTCAATCCCTTGTTATTTATAAGTTCTATCGTGTTTGATCTTTCCGCTTGCTTATACGTGATATGTTTAACTGTTAATTAGATCTAAAATCCCAACAGTGGCATCATGAGCCAACGTGTAGAATTTGTAATTACAAGTAAATAAAATTAGACAAATTAGGGTTCTTAATTAATTTTCTAAGCCCTTTTTGCGAGTTTTGATAGTTTAATTTGTTAATTGATCGTTTTTAATTGATTAATTAAAACTTAATTTGTTATCTATGATAAACACATGCAAGTTTATCATCGATAAGATATATGATATTATTCATAATTAATTGTTAATTCGATGACATGTAAATTCGATGATTATATCATAAAAGTTGAGGTTTTTTTAGTTCTTCGGATTGTTTGACACACTGTTAACGAAATATTTGTAAAATATTCATCGTATGTCAAAAAAATTGAAATTTTTATAGTAGATTCACGGCTCAGTAATCTACAACTTTGTAGTTTAGTGTAAAAGCTGGGAAGACCCTAGCTATGTCCTGTCGGGGCCTAAAGTTGACTGATATTTTCTATCAGCTTTTATGTGCTATGTGGTGTATATTTATATATGGCTTACGCAATCGATTATATCGATGTATGTGGCCCGATTCATTGGAAGAAGGAGCCTTGTATGAATATATACTTAGTTAATTATTTGATAATTAGAATCATCGTCAATATTTGCATGTGTTAATTGTTAAGTGTTTTTTAAATAAATGTTATGTGTATTAGTAGTTTATGTTTATTTGTTTTTAGAAGTTCTTGACTTGTGTAAAAACAAAATGGTTTTTTGAAAAAGAAAATATAAACATGACTAATAACTATGAAATAAGATTTATTATAAATTATTTATTGCGTTGTCTTATGTGTCAAATTGGGTTCGGCTTACATCCGATAATCATGGCCTTTGGGTTTCCCACGACGAAACTTGCAATTTAATATGCTTATAATGTTTTTTGAATTAAAGATTGAATTTTATCAATGATGAAATTTGAAAAAGTACTATTTATTTGCAAGGCATATCACATAGGGTTTGAGGTTTATATACTTTATAAATCTCTGATATCTTGCAATTATATAGGAAGCTCGAATGGTCTAGGGTTTGAATGATTTTTAATCATTCTTTAATCTTTTTCTGCGATAAAATAAGAATTCTTTAAATTTGAAAACACGTTGAATCGTCAATTTTTAAGGTAACACTATTTATACATGAGATATATAGAAAATAAGTGATACCGTAATAAATAACTTAATTAAGTAAAGTTTTTATTAAAATTTATGATACAAAGATGCATGCATGCTTCTTCGTATATATTTGCCACGTCAAATATAATACCCTTTTAAAATAAGTTGTTGCCATCCAATTTGAAAAAACACTTGCATATTCCTTTTACATTACGTGAGACGTACTTAGATTGCAAACCCAAGGTGATTATACACTTTTCGTGAGACGTTGGTGTTACATAATCACAGTTCTTGATTGGACGACTTAATTGAAGTAAGCTGGTGAGACCTTATGCTCAAGGCATAGATGGGATAAAACTTGCTTACTAGCATATTAATGTAATAAAGTAAGTCCCATAATGTTCTAGGAATTGCACCGGTGGCAATTATTAATCATCAATTACCTTTTGAATACACCATTGCTAGCAGATCAACTGATGTGATGGTGGTATGTCAAATTGGATCCTAGGCCTTAGAAAATTAATTGTTTATTTATTTAAACATGGGTAGTTATTTTTATTCAAGGATTATTATCGAAAATACTAATTCTTGAACTTTACTATGTTTTGTAGATGGGACTACCTGTTCAAAACATAAACCATTCGGCTTTCAGGTCGATGTTTGAAAGTGAAAAAATTTCTGGTAATAATTTCAATGACTAGTTTCGTCAACTTAAGCTGGTCTTGAGAGTTGAAAAGAAAATTTTCATCATTGAACAGCCTTTACCCGCGACTCCTGTTGCTGATTCCGAAGCACAAGTTCCTGCATAATGGAATGCATTTTATGATGCTTATAATGAGGTTTCTTGTCTTATACTTAGGAGTATGAATCCTGAACTTCATAGACAAATTGAAAACTCCTCACCATATGACATGATAAATGAGCTTAAATCTATGTTTGAGAAACAAGCTAGAGTGGAGCGGTTTGACCTAATCCAAACTTTCCATGCTTGCAAACAAGAGGAGGGTAAACCAGTTGATGCATATGTCCTTAAGATGAAAGACTATGTGGAGCAACTGGAACGTCTTGGTTATGTGCTCCCGCAAGAAATTAGTGTTGGTTTAATTTTGAATGGCATCACTAATGATTTTGTTGGATTTGTAAGAAACTACAATATGCATAACACGAGGAAGACAATTGGTGAACTACATGCTCTTCTTATTGAGTATGAGAAAGGTTTACCTAAAAAGGCTGCTACACCACAAGTAATAGCGATTCAAGGTGGTAGAATCCAGAAAGCCAATAAGAAATGGCTTAATGCTAAAGGAAAGGGTAAAGGGAAAAGCAAGGGAAAGGATAAAAGTTATATCCCTAAGCCTAAAAACCCTAAACCTTCTGCGAAAGAGCACCCGACAAAGGATGACGCCTGCCACCACTGTAAAGAGGTGGGTCAGTGGAAAAAGAATTGTCATGTTTACCTTGCTGAGTTGATTAAGAAGAAGAAGCAAGTTGGCACATCTAGTTCTTCAGGATTCTTTACTATAGAATTATTTTCTTTTCCTAATAAATCCTGGGTGTATCACACTGGTTGTGATACTCACATTTGTAACATAAAATAGGGTCTTAGAGGAGCAAGAAAGCTGAAACAAGGAGCTCTTTATTTGTACATGGGCAATGGTGTTTGTGCGCAAGTGGAAGCTATTGGAAGTTATGACTTAATTTTACCTAATGGCCTAATGATTTGTTTAGACAATTGTCATTATGCACCTACTATAACTAGAGGTGTTGTTTCAGTTTCAAGTTTGGTTGAAAATGGTTTTACCCAATGTTTTACGGATTATGGAATTTCAGTTTAAAAGAATAATGTTCTTTATTTTAATGCTATTTATAGTAATGTCATTTATTGAATTGATATAATTAATCGTGTGCCAAATGTTAATTCTATTTATACTGTTAGCAATAAAAGAGCCAATCACAACTTGGACTCTACTTATCTGTGGCACTGTCGTCTTGCTCATATAAGCAAGAAACGTATTGAAAAGCTACAACATGATGGGCTTTTAAAATCAACGGATGAATACATACTGATGCGTGTGGTCTATTTAGACATGTGTCAAGACAAAGTGCTAGCTACTTCATTACCTTTACGGATGATTATAGTTATTATGGTTATGTTTAATTACTTAAACATAAACATGAAGTCTTTGAAACATTCAAGGTGTTTAAAAATGAAGTGGAAAATTAACTCGAAAAGACTATAAAGGCACTTCGATCAGATCGAGGAGGCGAATATATTAGTCAAGAGTTTAAAGATTATATGAAAGCTTGTGGAATTGTCCAACAACTTACACCTTCATATACACCAAAACACAATGGGGTGTCTGAAAGGAGGAATCATACCTTGTTGGACATGGTTCGATCAATGATGAATCTTACAACTCTACTGTTATCCTTTTGGGATTATGCTCTAGAGACTGCTACACGCATTCTCAATATGGTTCCAACCAAGAAGGTTGATAAGACACCATATTTACTATGGTATGGAAAAGTTCCTAATTTGTCTTACTTAAAGGTTTCGGGTTGTGAGGCTCTTGTGAAGACAGATACACTTGACAAACTCCAACAAAGATTTGTTAAGTGTATCTTTATAGGATACCTAAAGGAAACAATGGGTTACTATTTCTACTTCCCACCTAAAAACAAAATTGTTGTTGCAAGGTATGCCGAATTCTTGGAGAAAAATCTTTTGTCTCAAGAAATCAGTGGGAGGGCCAAG
>BQNB010095329.1:0-25896 GCA_026074375.1 Tanacetum coccineum
AAACCGCAACACCAAAGATAGTTAAGTCTCGGATGTCTAATTTCTTCTAACATGATAGTGATAATATAAATTGAAACACCAAAGCCAACTAAGTCCCGGATGTCTCAATTATTCCCTCCCAGTTTCGAAATGATAACACCTAAGTCAACTAAGACCCAAATGAACACATTATTTCCAGTTGGATGCTGACTATCTAAAGGAATCATCATACTTATCATACCAATATGTACCTCTTTGATAAAATATTTCTACTCCTTTAAAAACGCGCTTGGTGATTGACTGTTAAAGGAAGTAATAATTGAATCAGTAACCAATCTTCTCACACTCTAATCAATCTTTTGTCAACACATTTCCCTGGTATCTCAACTGATGCATACCATAAATGATAAGATATCATTTCTCCCATGTGGTTGGAATAGCGCACCGTAAAGTAACAAGATAAAACACTGATTTTCTCTGCGGTTAAGACATTTGTCTTCCCGGAATGGCCAAAAATGAAATAAGGCTATGGATTCTATCACGTGCAGTTGTTGTACCTTTCAGTGTATTTACTCCTTCCCCTTGATGGTTTTGATACCTCAGAATTAGCAAAACCTTGTATGCACACATGCTTGAGATCGTGTTCGCAGAATTAATAAACTTAAATCTATCCCGTGAGAATCAGTTTCAAGGTTTTTTAAACTACGAAAGAATTTCCAAACATTCCTAAGATTTTGTACTAACTATGACGCGTTGGCAATATTAGTCGTATGTAGTTTAAAGCCTGAATTTACTAAGTCTTCAATTGAAAATAAGTCCCTAAAGTTTGAAGCAAATGACATCTAAAGCACTTGTAGTTAATATGAATTAACTCCCTTTAAATTGTTATCTGTCATTATCAAAAACTTCAACTGATTAATCTGTGACTTCTTTTGAAAGACCTTTTAAAAGATTATTTGGCACTTTCTCCCCCTCAAATAATGACCCGTTTTCTATTGAAAGAGCTGTAGCCATTGTTTGAGTGATCGAATTATCTTTGAAAATCTTTTTGTGATTACTGAAAACACTGATTCATTGTGAAGACAACTTTTTCCCAATATAAATAAGATTTCTCTTATTTTGACAAATAAATGCACTGAAACGTACACTTATTCTTATGATGCATGGATATGAAATAATCCATGCCCGAGAAAAATTAATTACCCGTTGTCAGGAACAGCTGTCTTTTCGACGACATGCGTTCCTCAGATTGAAAAGCGGGTTGCAGTCAGAAATAACAGCAAGCCATTGTCATGAGCTCACAACTTTGAATGTTTTGTTATAGTAGCTCAAGACCGAAAAGACTTCTCTTTTCGTTGCTAAGGATAAATGCACTAAAACGTGTATTTTCCTTTACGATAAGGCCCGGGTTATGTACAGAAATGTACATAAGCCATTTCTTCATCATTTGCTTCCCACTCATGAATGTTCACTGTCCACATCTGCTTCCCACTCAAGTATTAGCTTTTCCTCATTAGGAACCCCTGGCTTAGAGCCAATTCCTTCACTTGAGGCTCCAGAGACGACTGTGGACTCATCGGGAACCCCTGGTATATTTCTAGTTCCTTCATTTGAGCCTCCAGTTCCAGGCTGTCTCTTGCTCGTTTTCTTGCTTTCCTTGAGAGCTTTCATTATGTCAGCAGCCGTTTCATACACATTAAGAGACCAAGTTTAACCGTGTTGATCACATTAGATTCACTATTCTCCCCTTCAAAAATTGCATATGAGATTGCCATTTTTGATCCAGTGAATTAGAATACCAGCTGATGTACGTTGATCCACTTAACGACTGAACGAGCATGGAAAAATATGAAACTTGTTGATGAGAATGATCAAGAACAAGAAGATTTCTCTTCTTTTGAAGATAAAGCGCACTGAAGCGTACACCTTTCTTATCTTTAAGGAACGGGGCCTGAAGAGATGCCAGCAGACGCCTTTGTGACATTTTGAGAAACGAGGTTTGAACTGATTTGTTCAAACGTCATTAAGCTTTGAAGAACGAGGCTTGAACCGATTTGTTTAAATGTCTTTTGACAATGAACATCGAGGCTTGAACTGCTGTGTTCAAACATCTTTTAACAAGGAGGACCGAGGCTTGAACAATTTTGTTCAAACGTCATTAGACATTGAGGAGCGAGGCCTGAACTGTTTTGAACAGACATCATTTGATGAAGAACGAGGCTTGAACTGTTTTGTCCAAACATCATTAGATAAAGAACGAGGCTTGAACTGCTGTGTTCAAACATCATTTAGCATGTTCATCAGATTTGAATTCCTTGAACTCCTGACGTATGAGATATCAGTCTTTTTGGTAACCAAACTCTGAGTCTTTCCTTTAAAGGATTAACAGATGTACCTGCACTTGAGTTAGAAGTACCTGCACTACAATAAAGAGTTTGGTTGCATTCATATGGGTTAGCGATATCGTCATTTGAACCATTTGGATGTTTACTGTCAACTTTGGTTGTGCTATCGATGAACACCTTTCCAGTAGGTATCCACCTAAGACTAACAGTCTTGAAAATTCTACCCGTTGGTTTCCACCTAAGACAAGATCTAGGAGTGTGTGGTTTCTTATGCACAGCGGAAGACTTATTGAGAGAAAACCTTTGTCCTATACCATTCTGCCTACCAGGTTTATGAGTGTGGTTCTTTGGTTCAACGGGATTGTTGTTTCTGATCTTGGGGGACTGAACTTTAGCACGAGAATTCACCTTATTCAGGACCTTTGTTATACAATCATCATGATTTGCATAAAAGATACATTTTTGACAAGTCGAACAAACAAATTGTTTGGAGTCCAAGAAGAAACTAGAATTCCTAGAGTGATCTACTAGAGGCTCACCATTTGACATTCCACCACTACACTTAGATACAGGAGAACTCCTATATATGTTTCTAGGTTTTGGTGTACAAGCATTAGGAGTGCAGTGTGCTCTAGTAGAGGCCATATCCTTATGACTAGGAATCCTGGTTTTGTCTTGTGTCATTTTCCTAGCATCCTCTAGAAAGTACGCATGAACCATATCATTAGAACCATACGATTCTTTATGACTATTCCTAGAGTAGTTAGGTGCATTCACCTGATGAGGTTTTGCAGCAGCAGATTCTCTAACTTTAGGCAAATAATGAGGAGTGACTGTTTTTGACAAATCATTTTTCTCATCAACTTGGGAGGCAAACCGTGGTCTTGAAATTCTAGGTCGTTCAGACGTAAACGCATTCGGTTGTCTAACAACTAAATGGTTTCTAGATGGTTGTAAAGGCGGTTTCCCCAAGATTGATGCTTTGGCAAACTTAGTATCCACGCTATTTCCTTTTATCTTTCTAAGTTCATTTTTTAATGCCGCATTTGCAAAAACCTTTTCCTGAATCTGAGCTTTTAAATCAGCATTTTCGACAGACTTTTGATTAATTTGAGAAATTAAAGATTCACTGTTGTCTTTATTCTGAACTTTCGTCTTTTTAATTGAATCAAAAAGTTCTTTGTAAGTCTGTTTCAAATGCTCATTTTCTTTATGTAGTTGCTCATTTGCTGCAAGTAATTTAGCCACACTGTGTTCTAATTCGATGTTAATAGTTTCAATTACATCGATGTTATTTTTAACTTTGGCTTCATTACTTGTTTCCTTCACACTTTTAATTTGTTTCTTCAAGTTGCAAATTAGTGTGGTTCTGGCCAGTAGCTGAGCTTTCAAATCATTAATCACAAAAAATTCACGAAATTCAGGAAATTCCTGATTCTTACATGGTTTGTTACTTTGAAAACTTTCTTCCTTTTGTTGAATTTGTATTTCAAGTGAAATACAATGTTTTTCCAGTTGTAAAAATCGTTTTGAAAGTTCATTGTAAATTTCCTTATCAACCATATCTTTCGTTTTGAGAAGCTCAGTTTTAAGCAAAGCATCCTGGTCAATCTCTCCTCCCCTATGACACATATTTGTTGAAGTAGGAGTGGTATTGCTATCAATAGTTTCCAACAGATGTGTGTCATAACTGGGTTCAGATTGCTCAGTATGCTGTTGTTCATTAGCAAGGATATTATGTAGAGCAGTCAATTGTACCTCAGCAAATGGCTCTTCGTCATTTACTGGTCCGATATCTGCATCCACAGCTTGTGTGGTATAATTCCCTGAACTGCTACTTGTATCCTGCTTGTCGGGCTTTGTCCCACTGCTTTCTGTGACAACCAACCCAGCATCAACTGCTTCACGCATATTGACCTTTTCCTCTTGCCTTTGCATCTGAGTTTCAATCTCTGATTTGCTGAATGCATTGTTGTTTTCAGGCTCTATCAAACTACTTTTTGATACAATCAAGCTGTCATCCATTGCTTGAACTGGATTGATCTGAATATCTTGAGACTGCATCTTGACACTTGACTTAATTTGATGCTCATGAAGTATTTCATCATGCAACTGACTTCCATTCTCCTTTAGTGCATTAAGTTCATTTTCTTTCATGCGTAATACACCATATGTATTTACAACTCTATGAATGACCGCTTCAAGTGTATCCAGGTTCTCGAGTAACTCACGTCTGTACGCACTAGGTTCACAGCGCGTGAAGTCTTTGAAGTCTTGTTGCCAACCTTGATTCAGAAGATCCGTTGCATTTACCCCTTTTAAGGCAAGAAATTCCTTGAACTGTGTTCTCAGTGCTTGAAGACAAGTCTTTGCATTAACCCCATGAAGATTCTCTCTTTCAATTTGTAGCCTTAACTAATCTAGATTATGAAACATCTTCAATTTGAAAGTTTTATGCTCTTCACCAAAGAATGAGCAAAATGCTGGTTTAAATGCATCAACAGCATAAGGCGAATTAAGGAGATAGAGATTGTAAAGATGTGTCTCGAGTTGTTCAAACCATGTCATGCAGTTGGAGTGCCTTTGTTTTAGGATCCGTTGCGTCAGTTGAAGCTCTCTCTCTCACTTTTGAATTAGAATTAGAAGATTCCATTGAAATTCGATGTGTGAAATAAAATTAAGGATCTTAAGTAGATAATGTGATTGATGTTGTGGTTATAAATGCAATTAACGTTCACGGGATTTACTAAGTCTTCAATTGAAAACCGCCGGCAAAGACTATAGCAAACCGCTGCCAGTGTAAGCAAACCGCTGTGAAATAACCGCTTCTGTCTTAGGCAACCCGCCGTGAACTCAAACCGCTTCCTGATGGTAACTTGATCCCTTGATTTTATAGTAACTCGTCGGTATCAAAAGAGTAACTCGCCGCCTAGGTTTTTATCCAAACCGCCTTGTATTTTGGCAACTCACCATGGGTTATTGGAAATTTGGGCAGAGTAACTTTTCCCTTTTATTCAATATAATAATCAAATTGCCACCAATCACGTGTAAACCGCCACCAACAAGCAATTCACCACCAAATTAAACAAACCGCCGCGAATATAATTATTAAAATTAAGCAACTCGCCTTTGACTTTTGGCAACTCGCCTTTGACTTTTTCCTAAAAACGTGGATCTTGTCCCCCTTTCCTGTCAAACCGCCACTTAGAATATAGTATTATATTCAAACCTCCATGTAGAACATAAGGACGAATTCAACAAAAATCAAACCATATGATCTTTTTAACCACGAAACAAAGCTCTAATATGCAATACTAAGATGGTGTATGAAGATTAACCTTCCTATAACATGTGTTTCTTCCTGGATCAAAAAATACGAAGCAACTCTCCACGAAGAACACCTTACTTTGTTTGCTTATAATTCGAGCTAGGAGCTTGTTTAACACACGAAATTTGAAGCACTCTAACCTTTTGATGTGTAGAACAAGTAGAGAGCAAGATTAACCAACAACCAAGCCCAAATAAAATTTTGAGCCGTGGGTTGTTCTAAGCCAAATTAAGGACGAATTTGAGCTTGTTTTACCACACGAATCAACCACGAATCCACACGTAGCTCTGATGCCAATTGTAGGATCCCGAATTCACACAAACATGTATAGATCTAGAGAGATCTAGAGAGAGAAAGTTAGAGAGAGAGAATGGTTGAGAGAAACTAAGGAAAACACACTAAAGAGTGTGTGTAAAATGAATAGATGCTTACCTCTTCTAAAGTTGGAAGAGGTATTTATAGTCTTACAATACACCGGGTATTAGTACCCGGTTCAATACCAAAAGTCATACATTTAACTATTAAACTACGAGCTATAATGAACAGTAAAATACACGGGTTGACCAAGTCTTTTTCTAATATCTAACACTTACCTTGAGTAGATCCTTCACTTAACTTTTAAAATATCTAATAACATTATGATGATTAATTCTCAACACCACACATCCAAGGTAAACAGGACCTCAGTAGACATGCATGAACTGGTTGGGTTGGTGTCCTGTGTTGGTGTCCACTGATGATGATGCATTAAAGAAAATCATGCCTTACATGAAGGTAGGAGGATCAACACTAAATCTCTCAAGTATTAAGCACTTCAGAACTGCTGAGGAGGGTCCAATGACCATTGAAGAAGCATAGCTTCAAATCCAAGAGACCAAGATGTGGAAACTAATAGGGGATTGAATAGTTTGCCGCTTTTTGAAGTTTGATTAAATTTGTTTGTAAAACCTTAGATCCGAGTTTATGTGATATCAATTAAACATAATATGAACAAGGAAAATATATACACAAAGAATATTAACTACAAAATAGTAAGTGCAAGATGAAAGTGTAGTGTTAGATAGATCAAACCACGACATGAAGATTTATAGTGGTTCGGTAACGAAGCTCCTCTTCGCCCTACTCTACTCCCCGAGTATCCAACTCGAGAGTTCACTTCACTATGTCAACAAGATCCCTTCAGGCTGAGAAAACCGTACACATATAGCTTACATCAATTTCTAACACTAAGCTAAATGTCGAGTTCTAATCTTGGCTAGAACCAATCTACCACTCACAATCATATTTTAATGCCTAAAATATTAACCGCTCACTCATGTATTTTCACACCTAAAAATACTAACTCGATCTACCTACTGCACAAGAATAAAAGAGATGTGGTTGATATACAAATTACAACAAGATCGTTGCAACGTTACGTATGCACAAACTCGTCTACAATACTTCGTATCTCGGCGATTACGAGTATTTTTCTCTTGCACTCGGAGAGGAAGGATTGGATCACTTATAAACAAATGTTTATAAAAGTTAAATGATCAAAGACTTAAGAAAATATGTTTTCTGATTTAAAACTGAAAGAAACTGAGTGCAAAGAGGTGGCAAATTCTGTGGAATAATCCACTATTTATAGGCAAAGATGGGGACTGGTTTTCTCAGTCGGTCCCTTATCTATGCCTGGCGGACCCCTAAACAATCAGGGGGGCGCCCACACCTATTAGGGGGATGCCTTATTACAGGACGCTCTTGATTTTGTCCTTTTGTAGGGAAATGTTTTCTAATGCAGGTTTTTTTTTGTTTTGGGTGGGGGGGGAATCTGATTTTTCAAATAAATAATTGGAATAAAATATTTCTTTTAAGAATCACAAAAAAGTGGAAAAATATTTTGTGTCAACAAAAAAATTTATATTTGTTAGAAAAAAATTTTTTTTGTTATTACATTTATAAAAATAGAAAAAGTTTAGGACCAGAAAAGTATTACTTTTTGATCATTTAAACAAATTAAATATTTGTTTAGTACATACCATAAGTGATTACGGTACGGGCGCCCCCGACGAAATGCAAATATGACCTAATAACATTGTTTAACCGCGTTTTAATTCTACGTAGAATGTTTTATCATTTTGATTATCAAAACGTAGAGAAGTCGAAAAATATAAATAATATTTTTAGAGATTATGTGTATTAACAATCTTTCCCTTTTGATGATTACAAAATATAAAGTCATATAGGTAAAAATATATTTAAACAAGTTTTTAGTGAGTGTTTATAATTCTAATTCCTCCCACCTCGCATTCTCCTCCCCCCACCCTTCTCACCGCTCACTCTTATCTCTTCTCAGCTCTCCGCCCACCCCCCCCCCCATCTCCCACCTTTATTTCTCCTCCCCCTTTTTTGTAGAATCAAAAAGGCATCGTCGATGCATAAATATTAATTCGACGAAATAAACGCTCGATGTGTGCTCCCTCTCGTTCGAGGGCACCAAGGAATCGAGCTATGGGGACTTGCTACAAAAACGAGTTAAGTTACGAGTGCAATATATATTTCCAACTTTAAGCAACGTCACGAAAAATATACAAGAATGGCTAAAAATAAAGTAAGCCAAAATAAATATGCACTACTTCATCAACCACAAAAATATAAAAACCAACCATCACAACCATGTCATAAAACTAAACTTCATTCATAATAAAAACAATACATAAAGCATGATGATACATGGCATAAAAAACTACAACTATCCTAATTGGTCAAGAGCCATAGGATTTGCTTGCAAAAGAGGTGATGAGTTTTTATAAAACGAGTAAACTAAACATATAATATGTTTGGTTTGCAGGTGGAGAGGTTGGTGGTGGTGTTTAGTGCAGAATTTGTTGTTGGTGGATAATTCTGAGAAATTTGGAGTGGTAGATTTGGTCGGGTTAGGAGAAATTCAATCCAATTAAGATCTTCTCTCAAGGATTATGTTAGGATATCAAATCATCACCACAAACACATATAAATCATATATAAAGAAAGAAATGACGAAATAGAGATATAGAGGAAAAAGAGAAAATGTAAATGGTTACTTGTTAGAAATGAGAGAAGCAACCTCATTTACCTTGTGTGGTGAAAGGTATTTATAGTACAAGATAAATGGAACCCTATTTTGGGTCATTTGCCTTTATGGGCCGATTCTAATGGGCTTTAGCCCGCAACCTAGGCCCAATTAGCTTAAACCAATTCCTGAAAACTACGTTTTCCTATACAAGGCTCGGGAATAATAATAACCATCACTTTACATAAAAACACGGCTAACAATATCCCTCTAAGGGGTGGTCATTACACTTATGGCTTCACGTCTTGTGACATCTTGAATCTTGGAGCCTTGTCTTCTTGGGAATTCTTTTGAGGTTCCTCTTGCATGCTCGTGATCTTGATCTTGATATTTGACTTGATATCTCTTAACTTAATCTTGATATCTTGGTCTTTAGCCTTTAACTTTATCTTGACTCTTGAGATCTTTAAATCTTTATCCTTAACTCTTATGCCACCTTGCGATCTTGTGTCTTTACCCTCATGCTCATTGTCTTGAAAGCTTGCTAACAATCCCCCTTAACATTTGTCTTTGACATGATTACTTGTACCACATGATGGATGAAATGTTACTTGATCCACATGAAAGATATACCATTGTCATTGTAAGGAAATCTTGTCAATAATGTTCTTTTGAGGAAGTACTTGTACGTCAGAGTTTGCGGAAGACTTGGAAACATGTAATTGAGCTTTCATCATGAATTTATCTTTGTTGATGGATCATGAGCATGAGGTCTTGAATCTTGACTCAGCTAGAATGAGGTTGTAACGTCTACACTTATACCTAAAAATTGATGTTAATGATAAACAGCAGATATAGACGAATATGGCTTTGTCATTCATCTTAAGTTCGGTTACATTAACCTCCGGTTCCGTGATGACCGTTTTACAGTATAAATACTGTACATGTGATCAGGTAGATTCAATTTAGAAGAACCTCATTGACAGGGTTTTGAACTCAAAGTGTTAGATCCTCTAACATGATTGCATTAGATTCACCGTACTTGCTTGTTCTCATTACCAGAATGTCTCAAAGCGGACAGCACGGTAAGAGTAAATCAGATAGTTACTGTCTTTCTGATTGAGTCGTCAATTCATTTACTGGACCATTATCGATATCTAGTTGACACAAGCTTGATTCATATAGAATCTCGCAAGTCACCTACCTCAGACTTGTTTGATGTTGACTCTGGAAGGATTTACATTCATCACTGTGAATACTAAAGAGTATCACTCTAAATGTTCTGGCAGTTATCACAAGGATAATGCGTAGTACTCTTTGATACCAAATGTTGTATAATGATGTACGGCATTTTGTATATTAAAAATTGTATCCTAGTGAGATTTTTGATAGATCTCATTGGCTCTAGACTCTATAAGTGCACTTTTGTTATTTGGTGATCGGAGACTGGAGCGGACTGCCACCTTTTTAATATCAACAATCTCGAAATGAGAAAGTCGATAGAAGCTTGTTAAACTCCGTGAGAAATAAAACATACTTATTTTGAGAGAAGCCTGAGTAGCTGGGATGGGTTATGATTTGCATCACTGGGTCCATGATGACTTGTTTTCAATATCATAATCATCTTTGTGATAACTGATAGATTATGCATTGACCCGGTTTCTGCCTAAGGTTGTGTGGACGGCTTCTTTCTTTTCACCCTTTATCCATACTTTTCTTTTTCATTCTTCAACCCCTTCAATGTTATTCCAACGCGTCCTCATTATCACCATGTTGGGTTTGTTTCGGTGATAGCTCATGCCTTGGATAACATTCTTCCCAATCTCACTTTACTTCTTTTTCCAATCATACCTAAAGACTTCTATTCTATATAATGGAGTGTCCCTGGGTAGATCCCTCTGGTTCTGGCTGGATCATGGAACAAAAATACCTATTCTTAACCACCTTATAACACCGTAAGAAACAACAGTTGGTCGGTCTTCAGTATTTCCATCGTAGCCATAAAACCATTGAAAAATCAATCAATGTGTTCAAAAAATCATTTAAAACACATTGAGAGTTTTCTATATCACCAAAAAGCTCCCCCTACACTTATGCATCATGTTATGAAAGACTTTTGCACATGTGACGTCGAGAATGCACTTATATTTACAAAATCTTATCCATTATTAAGCCTTATTGATAACATTTTAATCACTATTCTCCCCCTCAAAAATTGCATATGTGTTGAAATTTTTTGACTTATCAAGTGTATTAAAATACAAGTTAATGTACGTTGATCCACTATTAAACTAATCAAAACAATGGGAGAACAGGAATGCATGCCTAATGAACTAATTATTATACTCCCCCTTAATAATATAATAGAGTAAAACTTTGAAGTGGGAGTTTGTTGAGCACACAATTTTAGAAGATTTTGAAATTTCTTTTTGATGAAAATATCATGAAAAACTATGCTCAACAAGAAAATGATTTTTAATTTATCTTATGAAGTATCGTTTCCTTAGTGCTTCTTTTGAGCATTCAAAACTTTGAATGTTTATATGACATTGCTCAAGACCAAGAAGATGTGAACTTCCCATTGTTTAGGAATAATGTGCATAAATGAACATTTTCCTTTCTTTAGAGATCGATTCTTAAGCTGACATTTACTTAGAATTCGTAGAGAAAGATTTGAAGATACATGTTTTGAAAGCTTTTGAAACTCTCGCTCGAACTTCATTTATACACCTGTGTCAATATTAATCAACATTTCTAGGTGCGTAAATGTTATCGATTTTCGAGAGACATGTCAGAGAAGATTATTTTTGGTATTTTTAAAATTTTTTGATTTTGTATTTTGCTTTTATAGGTTTTATATTTTTATATTTTTCTTTCTTGATAAATATATACAAGGAATTACTATGATTTTGCAAGACGTTCAAGTTCTTGTGGGGATAAACTGCGCATACCAAGGCGATGAACCAGATAGTTGAATCTATCCACGAGAAGAACTTTGGTGAAGATGTCAGCCAGTTGGTAATCAATCTTGACAAAATATAGTTCAATCGTACCCTTTTCTACGTGCTCCTTTATGAAATGGTAGCGGATAGCGATGTGTTTGGTTCTTGAGTGATGGACCGGGTTGCAAGATATGGCTATGGCTGATTTTGAATCACAATAGATAGGAATCTTGTTGAAGTGAAAGCCATAATCTGTTAATTGTGTTCGTATCCAAAGGACTTAGGCATAGCAAGCAGATAGAGACACATATTCTGCTTCCGTGGTTGACAACGACGTACATTCTTGCTTTTTTGATGACCAGCTCAGCAACTTTTCGCCTAAGAATTGAGTTCCACTGGAAGTACTCTTGAAGGTGTCTTTACATCCCGCATAATCAGCATCTGAAAATCCAGTTAGTTTAAAACTAGAATCCTTCGTATACCATAGTCCCATGTTAATGGTTCCTCAGAGATAACGAAAGATCCTTTTAACCTCCTTGAGGTGCTTCTCGGTTGGCTTAGCCTGGTACCGAGCACATAAACAAGTAGCATATACAATGTCCGGTCTGCTTGACGTAAGATACATTAGGGCACCAATCATTCTTCGATATTTTGTTGCATCGACTAGAGTCCCATTCTTGTCAAGGTCAAGCTTGTCTTTGATCTCCATTGGAGTACCAACTGGATCATAAGTTTCCATTCCATATTTTTTAAGGATTTCTAACACATAGTTGGACCAGTTTATGAAGATGCCATAGGGAGATTGGTTAACTTGTAAACTAAAGAAAAACGTCATTTCCCCCCTCATCAACATTTCAAAGCGGCTTTTCATGAGGTCAGCAAATAGTTGGGTATACCTAGGGTTTGTAGAGCCAAAGATAATATCATCAACATAGACCTATACCACTAAGATGTCGTCGTCAAATTGTCTTATAAATAGCGTAGGATCAATAGTGCCTTTAAAGAAGTGATTCTGTAGGAGAAACTTTGACAATTCATCGTACCATGCTCTTGGTACTTTCTTTAACCCATATAGTGCCTTCTTTAACTTGTAGACATGGCTTGGATGATCAGCATTGGTGAAACTTTTAGGTTGACACATGTACACGTCTTCTTTTAACATGCCATGCAAGAAAGCAGTTTTCACGTCCATTTGAAACACGATGAACGATTTGTGTGCAGCATATGCCAAAAATATCCTAATAGCTTCCATTCTAGCAACTGAAGCAAAGGATTCTTCAAAATCTATTCCTTCCTCTTGGCGGTACCCTCTTACAACCACATAAGTCTTGTTTCTAATGACCGTTTTCTCTTCATAGACTAAAGAAGTTTTTCTTGCATAGAATCAATCCATGCAGGGTCTTTCATTACCTCTTTGACATTACTTGGTTCCATAGTGCTCACAGTTAATGCATACATGCACATGTCACCATATGTTCGGAGTTGATTCCTTGTCAAAACTGGTCGTGATGGTTCTCCTATCATTTGTTCCAGAGGGTGATCCTTAGTCCACTGATATTCATGATGGTATGGTTGATAAAAGGTATGCATGTTCGATGGATCCACATATTGTAAAGATGATGATTCAGCAGCACTTGTGGATGGTGGAGCAAATGGGTTTTCGAATACATTTCCATCAAACATTGCATTGGGAACATTATCAGCAACTATTTTAGTTTGGATTAGAGCTGGATTTTCTTATTGCTAAAGATGTTGTTGTTGCGGTTTGAGCTCTTTAACATCATGTGAAGTGTTTGTAATATTTGTAGCTTGTGAGGATGAATTTGTTGGTGTCGGTGCGGTGTGTGCTATTGTTGTAGATGTCGTTAAAGTCTATAGAACTTGTGGTGCTTGAGCAGCCGGAATAGTTCTTGTAGCATCTGATGGTTGACCACCAATGTAATCATCATATATAGTTTCGAACAGTAAATCCAATTCATGTTTAGTTTGTTTTTGAGTTGATATCGTTGACGTTGCATAAGTAAGATCGAGTCATGAACTGATTTGTCCAGAAGTCATGCTTTGTAGACCAGATTTTGAACTACTTTGTTCAAAAGCATTGCTGAAAGCTCATCAAATGTCACATTCATCGTCTCATGATTTTTTTGTCCTTCGGTTGTAAACTCTGTAAGCACAAGAATTAGCAGAATAACCAGTGAAAAAGCCAATGTCACCTTTTGCACCAAGTTTCCCAATGTCTTCACGATCATTCTTGGGATAACAGGGAGCCCCGAATACATAAAGAAAGGATATATCTAGTTTTCTGTCGTTAATAAGCTTGTATGGTGTTTTGTCAAATCGACGGTGAATGATGAAGCGGTTTTGAGAGTAGCACGCAGTAGCAATTGCTTCAGCCCATAAGAATAATGGTGCATGAGAAAAAATCAACATTATTCTAGCAGCCTCCACTAGCGTGCAGTTTCTTTGTTCCACGACTCCATTTTGTTGAGGTATTCTGACAGAAGATGCTTGGTGGGAGATGCCAACACTATTAAAATATTCTTGAATCACTTGATTCTTGAATTCTGTGCCATTGTCAGTTCTTACAATAATGATTGGAGCTTGCAAAAGAACTATAATTTTCTTTAGAAAAATTTTAATCTCTTCTGGTGCTTCGTCTTTTGATCTGAGAAAGTGTACCCAAGTGTAATCAGAGTAATCATCCACTATCACTAGAACATACCGTTTCCCATTTATGCTTTCAACTCTCATTGGACCACACAAATCCATATGAAGAAGATGTAACCTTTGCTTATAATTTGGAACTGGTTTGGGTGGGTGAGATGCCTTTTTGATTTTTCCTTTCTCACATGAGGGACAAAGATGTTTTTTATGATATTTGAATTTTGGAAGACTGGTGACAAGATCGTTTTTAGCAAGGTCATTTATGGTGTCAAAGTTGAGGTTGGATAAACGTTGATGTCATAACCAAGACTTGGTAGAAGTAGCACGAGCCATGAGGCAAATTGGAGATGCAGAAGCCATTTCATGGAGATTGATGGTGGAAAGGTTTTTTGTGAGATTTCTTTTTAACAAATCAACTCCTTTAAGATTTCTGACGAAACAGGTGTTCCTTCTGAAAGTGACCTCTAGATCTGAATCACAAAACTGTCCAACCAAGAACAAATTATGCCCCAAACCCTCAACAAAATAAACCCTGGTGATCAATATATTTCCCCATTGAAGATCATCGCAACCCATAATTACAGCACCATGATCATTTCCAAAGCGGACAGTTCCTAAAAACTTCTAGACGAAGTTGATGAGAAGCTTTAGTTTCTAGGTCATATGCTTGAAACAACCCGAGTCGACGCACCATAAACAAATTTGGATAACCTGCCAAGAAAAGAAGTGGAATTTGGAAACCGTTTGATTGTAGGTTCCTGAGGGTTAGAAGTACATGCATTATCATCATTTGAGCAGTCAAGCTAACACTCAGATTCACTGGATGCGATTATTTTTCCTTTAAGGTTAAAAATTCTTCCAGTTGGTGACCACCTAAGGCAAGATCTTGGTTTACTAGGCGTAGGTAAAGCAAGTCTTTCTTTGGACCTAAACTTCTTAGATTTCCTGGCATTTGGCTTATGTTTCTTTTGATTTGAAACATTTAAAACATTTTCACTTTGGTTAGCATTACGAGAATTCATGCCATTCACATAATTAAGCACACAGACAGCATGATTAGAAGTAATTAAACATTGCTTACACATAGAACATATAACTTTAGATTTATCATTCTGAATAGCAAGCTTAACGTTATTATATTCAGATGACATATGTTTCTTATTCTTAGAAAGTAGTAAATTCCTATGGTGTTCTTCTATTTCAACTTTTTTATTCTTGATGCAACTACTCTTAGATGTAGAAGGGACCCTATCATTCTTTGTATTGTGCCTAGGCTGTGGCCTTTTGTTCTTAGTAGTAATGTCTACTCCTGTAGAATACAAACCATTTGAATTAGAATTAACATATTTCTTAGTGATGACATGAGGTTGTGAAACAGTGATCGAATTTGTCCTATTGCTTGCTCTAACTTTGTTAATAGGCACAAATTTATCTTACCTAGAAGTCTTAAATGGATTAATCCTAAACATTCAAGGGGAAATAACTTTATCATTTGTCATAACGTTTGATTCTGTGGTGGTAGGTACCGAGTTTGAAGTGACAGGTTTTGACAAATCATTCGTTGTAACAACCTTAGGAATGACCTTTGATTTTGGAAAATGAGTCACAAAATAAAGTTTTGTTTCCGAGGTTTATTGATTTGTAAACTTAGTATTCGCACTCATACCTTTTATGATGTCCTTTTGTTCAGAAACCTTATCAAATAACTGGGCTCTTAGCTTAGCATTTTCATAAATCGTGTCATGTAATTTATTTTCCAAAGAGTTAAGTATTGTTTTGGTTTGAGTTCGTGTTATAGAGACAGAGTTAAACAGCTTCTTGTATGCGGTCTTAAGATTAGCATTTTCTTTAGCATAATTCAAAACTTGAAACTCTAATTCCACGTTCTCATTATCTAGTTTCTAAGACAGAGGATCAAGGGTATCTGATACACAAGGAGTATCCTTACTCTTACCCTTGTGATCTCCTAACTGAGCTTGCAACCGTTTGATCTTTTATGTCATTATAAGCTTTATCGTACAAATTTTTGTCGTATTTTCATTCTTCGCATTTTTTGTACCAATCATTCCAAATTTTAGCATATTCATTCTCTTTTTTAATGATACAATTTTAAAATCGTTCTTTCCGTTCAAGCTCAGTCTGAGATCGAATGTTTCAACAACAGTATGATTTTCTACAATAGACATAATATCTTGACTGACAACTACTCTCAAGAAACGCTTGATTTCAAAGTCCAAAGCCTTGTGCTTAGCAAGAGATTCATCAGCTTCGTTTGCAAGAGATTTGAAGTCTCGAACAAATTTAGTTGCTTCCTTCAAAAATTGTATTTTGAAATTTTGAACTCTAGCATCAACTTGGTTAACGATAAGGTAAATTTCATCTTTTACAATTTTAAGAAGCTCTTGATGAGCAGAAGACGACCAATTGTGGATATCTAAAATCATTTTTTGTTTGACAACATGTTGAAGAGTCACAATTGTGCTTTTTACCTCATTTAGAAATTTTCATGCAACACTTGGAGAAGTATCTTCCGAAAACTTTTCATTTGGTATTGAAATTGATTTGGAAACACTGGCCGTTTTGGAAGTATTTGAAAAATACAACTCTTCACATGACATGGCCTTTTGAGAAACAAAAACCCTTTAAAGATGATTAATCTTTGCATAAGTTTTTGGTTTTATTTCTTTGTTCAATTGTTTCATTTTTAAGCGACTCTCTTGAGCAAGTTGCAGTGTTTCCTCTGAATCATACACAGCAGGAGGATCATGCTTTTCTAATAGAACTTTGCCATTATACAAACTATGTTGTTTCTGCTGAGCTTGCTTGAAATAAAAAGGGTTCTGATAACCTAAAGCCATTTTATGTTCGATGTGGTAAAACAAGTCTGGCTTAGGTGAAAGCATGTGCATCGTTTGAATCGATTGACTCGTTTTTACAAAAATATTATCTAATTCCTTTATTTTATTCTCAAGTTGAATTTGTTTATCAAGGAGCTTGTCTTCGCGTATTTTGAAATCAGACTTCAACTTTTTCTTTTCTTTAGTAAGAAAGGAAACAGTTGATTTTTCTTTTGAAAGTTGGTAATTTAAAATTTCAATTTCCTCTTTCAAAGTCGTTATCATTTTAGCAAAACTTAAGTTAAGTACATTTATCTTTTTAGTAAGACATTTCTCTTGATAAACAGACTTTTGATAACACCTTTCAAGTTTGTCATATTTTTCTTAATTGATTTTGATGCTTATTTTATTTTAAAATATAATTATTCAAGTTTTAAATTTATAAAACTCGATTCACCTGACAAATGCACTAACGGGCAGAGAAATCGATCGTGAGTAGCATAGAGATGGTAAATCCGAGGTCGTCCCAAGAAATAAGTTTCAATTAGTTTTAATTTGAATTGTCACGTTTTAAAATAGTTTTAAGTTGATTTTATAAAATAACAAGAAAGTAAATATGCAAAAATTAAAAGTAATAAAAGATATCAGGGAGAAAGGTGTGCTAACCTAGCCATTTCATTACTATCGTTATAACAACGTTTTCATGTGCAATGTTTCATCATGGTTTCATTGGTGGTTTCTAAAGTCGACATACCTGAATAGATATCTTTAGTCTGTCATATCATTCCTGCGATCCTAAATCCCCTAAAAGTCACGAAGGTAGGGCAACCAAGTCATAGCGATTAATCCCAACTATCCCAAGAACTAGTCTAATAACCTATATATATTATTAACCCTCTCTAAAAGAGTTCATGTGCCTTTTAAGTATATTAAGTGATAGAGGCGGTAACCTGGTTAGTTCCTACACTAGGGATAGGGTTTTAAACCTACCCTAGTACCCCTACTAATCCCATGTTCAATTGGTAATCTAATAACAAGATTAACATGATCTAAACCACCCGTATAACACCCCATGTTTTAGGGTCATCGACGTCGTTAACAAATCCGCAATGTACCTTTTGTAATGTACGTGTTTACTTTAAATCGTAAGCGATAGGTTAAATCGCGTACGCCAAATATTATCGTTTAATGTAAACGGGCATCAAACCATCAAACGTTTACATCAATTATGTGTTATATAATTATTTTAAATGATAATTATGGTCGTCGTTCATTTATTTTATTGGTTACGTAAGTTAAATACGTTTATCGATAAATGTACGTTTAAGCGTAACCGGAAGCACGTTAATTTATTAACGCTTCAACAAATACCCTCGATTGTACCCAATAGCTAAAGATTATTTAAAATTTAGCTAAATAAATGATGCTTACACTTTTTACACTAGAAATGAAACAATATGCAAGTAATTGCAAGTAAACACATCTTTATGTAATTTATACAAGTTGTAACTAGTATCATTTTATTCATGTAAGTTAGTTAAGATAAAAATAAAACATATACTCCCTCCCTTATCAAAACATACGGCATACATACAATATATGAGTTAGGAAAATGAATTTTTCATACAAGTGGCCTTAGTACCTCATTTGCATTAATACTTAGCCATTCCATGTTGGTTTGACCAAAGACATAAACACTTGAACCCTTGAAACCCTCCTTATGTCCCTTTGAATGTTTTACTTGACTATTGACCATGGAATATCATATAAGTGCAAGTAACTAGCTAAGTTATCACATAGAATCAAAACACTTAACCAAAAATTGAAAAATCTCTTCCTTTGCTCACTCATAAGCCCACGGCTCAAATAGGGCACCCAAATAAATCCATACCAAATTTTATTCAACCTATACCCTTCTATACACATCCATTATAAGACATTCTAAGGTGTTTCCAACCATTGAATCACCATTTACAAGTAATAATCAAGAAAAGGAAGCTAGGGTTTTTATTAAGAAAACAAGGGTTTTCTTAAGTGCAAGCTTGGATTCTAGGGCTAAACAAGGGTTTAGCATTTGTTTATCATCATCTTCACACATCCTAAGGTCTACTAGAACTCTTTACATTCTTATAATTTTCATTGTTATGCATATGATTAGTTCTATTTTAGTTGAATCACCATTTAAGATTTTAACTTGTAACTGAAGTTTTCACTAGTAATGATCATCTTGTAGACTTTTATACATGTTGTGTTATTACATATATCATGTTAAAAATGATGATAAAATATTGTATCATGTTGTTTTGGTGTAAACATGATCATGGGTTAATTAGGGTTTTTATGATTTCTTAATATGTTTTAAGTTAAAGAAATATATATGACAAGTTAATACTGATTATGGACTTATGATAATATTATACGATCACTAGAATGAGGTTACTACAAGATGAGAAAACATGGACACATATGGTTTTTATGTAAAATGATTATATATAAAAACTAGTGATTTATGGTTATTATGAAAATTATAGTTTATTAAATATTATGGAAGACTTGTAATATTTGGACAAAGGGACAATAAATGGACTATGGACATAATATACATGTAATATATATGATAAATATAAAATATAAGACTAGTGGTAAAAGTCATAAGGTGAAAACAAGGAAACATGACTTAATTTTGGACTCATGAAGGACATGCCAACATTCTGTCCAAATTCGTGTATAAGACATACTTATTTTATATTTTTATAAGATAATACATTTCGCGACGATTCCGAAAAGGTAAGAAACTTGTCAAACGGATTAATAACGAAAAAGTTACATTAAAACGAGTTATACATTAATTAAACGGAGTTTATAAATTAAATTTTATAAAAATTATGTCAAACAGCAAGTTGGATAATTTTATCAAATAAAACACATTTTTAGGATTCTAAAATGATAAGAATCATGATTTTTCGATTTATAACGAATAAGTTATGAATTTCGCGGGTTTTCGGTAATTAAAAGTTTATAAAAATAATTTTATAAACTATGAACAGTAAAAACACTATTCATGACAGAAAGTTATATTTTTGTAAACCTCATAAAATTATAGAACTTTAAATTACGAGACCGTGCTCGAAAGAATCATTAAAAACGGAGCTATAACGAATAAAATACGACATTTATAGGTTTTACGACAACAAATACTATTTAAATAAAACTCACGTCTGATGTGAACAGTAAAAGTTACTGTTCATCGGGGGACCAAAATTATAAAAAAGTCAAATAAAATGTCACATACGATAACGCCTTCTTCTACGAAAAGATGGTGGCATAATGAAACGCAAGAAAACGGATTAGAAACGTGAAAGTTATGACGACTTTACCAAAAGTATGTTTAAAAACATTTAAAATTAATAAACAGTTTCACTTAAACATTAGATTGGTGATTAGCTATATAGACTTTAAGCATGGTAAGTTCTGAGGTCATAAGCTCATATTCATAAGCTATTTGTGCTTAATACTTTTTTAACTGCCCTTTTTGATCATTTTGTGTTAGTTTAATAGTTTAAATGATATTAGATCCAAGTTCTTAGGCCTGCATGTTTTAGTTTTGAGTTTTACCCATCAACTGTCAAATGCATCAACATTAGTAAACAATTTTGCTCATTTTAAATCTAAAAATTTAGTTAGGATAAGCTAGATTTAGATTTTAAAATTTGTTGTACAAGTTGTTTAATAGTAACTCTAGATCTGTTTTAGCTTATTTAGTGATAATTAGTTTATTTAGATAGATTAATTTAGGGCTGCAATTCATCATTTGTCTTTTCATAAAATCTTAGAAAACCAAAAAAAATAGTAAACAGCTTTTTCTTATAACTTTTTCTTTGCTTATTTGATTTTCAAAATGCTTTTTAAAAGTTGATTTAAGTAGTTTTCTAGGTTTACTTCTTAGTGTAATAAGCCAAAAGTCCATAAGGATCCTTTAGCTTATTGAGAAATAAGCTCAAAGGTGCCTTAAGGGGCTGTTTGGTTAACAGTTTGCACCATAAGTGCTTATTTCTTTCTTTTAGCTTATTGCTTATTGTTTTTGCTTAATTCTTGCTTAGATTTGCTTATTAGGTTAGTATAAACCCATTTTAGCTTATTTGATTTTGCCATAAGCTTATTTGAGCTTATTTGCTTTCTAGTGTGAATTTTAAGTATTTTTAAGCCTTTTTAGCTTTTCTGTCTACCTAGCTTAACATTTGTGCTTATTTTTGTTCTTATATGCTTTTTAGACATAGCTTATTGTCTGTTTTAGCTTATTTGTCATTTTCATTTGCTTATTCTCCTTAAAAAATGCAAACAGTTTGCATTTTATAGGATTAGTAGTGTTTAAGCATTTCTGTCTTATTTAGCTTATTTCTGTGCTTATTTGTGGTTTATAAAAATAGTTGTTTTGCAAAAGTTGCTTATTTTTTAGTGTTTTCAAAAGTTGTAAAAAAAATTTGCAAAAATAAAAACACTTGGGATAGTGGGAAGCCCCGGGTGAGCAAGACTCGAACCCGGGACCTCTACCACCTTCACCAAGCGTTTTAACCCCCACACACTCAACCATTGTGCTACAATAGCTCATCCGGTATATCTTTGCAAAATCTATTAGTTATATACGTTTTAAGGCTTTTAGTGTAATAAGCTGTTTAAGCTTATTTCACAGCTTATTCGATAAGCTGTTTTCTCGAGCTTAATTTTCTTAGATTCCTCATTGTTCAATCTATTTTTCATAATTTTTTTTAGAATCTTTATAAAACGTTTAGTATTTTTTATATTTAATTTTCTTTAAAATCGTTTTTAATTCATAAAAAAATATAAAAAAGTCAAAAAAATATAATTCTTTTTTAGAAAATTTTCTTTTATCATATAGTTTCTAGGAAAATTAGTTTTGCTTCCGTAGGGTTTAAATTGCAAAATTTCATTTTTTTAAAGAACGAGATTCATTCCCGTTCACGTTTTTAGTGTTTTCAAGCTCAAATCTCCTTCGTTTTTAGTCTAGTTTTCTTTGTTTTAGCTTTTTAGTCAATTAAGTCTTATAAAAACCAAAAAGATCATTTTAGGCTTAATTTTAATAATTTAGGGTTTTTAGGTCCCGTTTAGGATTCCCGTTTTGCGTTTTTAGTTGGAATTTGTCTTCCCTTAAGTGTTTTTTTAAGATTTTGCCTTAATTTTCTCGTAGTTTTAGAAAACCAATATCAATCTTATCCTATTCAAACATCGATTCTCAAAACGACTCTCAACTTTCAATTGCTTTCCTCATCGGGGATAACGACCCGGGAATCATACTCCCGGATTACTATAATTGTGATTTTTTGATTCTTACCTTCCTATTTTTATATATATTATATAAGTATTTTATATTTATATATTATATATCTTAAAAAGGGTATAATCAGAAGGGATCAGTTTTTGCGCCGCTGCCGGGGAGGATTGTCTACGATTGTTGAAGCCGTTTGAAAATTTGTGTTTGAAGATCCTTCCGAGTGAAGTTATTTTGTTTATTTTCATAAAAAATTCAAAAAGATTTTTCTTTTCTTTTATTAGTATATATAATATAAAAAATCTAAAATCTAAAAAAAATAATAATAAAAAAAATCAAAAATTTAAAAACATTATCCTTAAAAAGAAAAATAAAAAAAATCACCAAGTTGGTAAAAGAACACCAACAAATAATACTTTCAATTGAAGTATTATCCATCAATAAGTTCCCGAACCAAAGTTCAAAAACTTACCTTTTGTGTCTCTTGCGACGTACGGCTCACCTTTTAAAGTTAAACAAACTCCTTTGTGCGTTTTTCTTTGAGAGAGTTACCGAGAAGCGAGCTGATTATTTGGTTTAAGTGTCTTATCTCATTGTCCGTATTTAAAAATTATTGTGAATACATTATTGAAAAAAAAAATTAGTATAAATTTTCTTTTTAAATTTTAGTGCATGCGCACTCGTTCTCAATTTCGTAATTCTAACCGTCAACAACAACAAGTCAATCCGACTTTTGTTGAACCACTCAATCTTGTTGAACCAATTGAAAATCAACATATACCCGTAGTTACGATGGACGATACTCGTACTATGGCTCAATTGCTCGAAGCACCCACCGTGGGTTACGAGGATGCTATCGTTGTGCCCGAAATCACCGCAGACAATTTTGAGCTTAAGCACGGTTTGCTTACCCTCGTTCAAAACAAACAATTCTTCGGACATGACAAAGAAGACCCTCATGCTCACATCCGTTATTTCAACAAGATCACTTCTACGATGAAGTTCCCGAACGTCCCGAGTATGTCGGTAAAGCTTATGCTTTTCCCATTTTCTCTCGAGGGTGCAGCCCAGAATTGGCTTGAAAAAGAATCCCCTCGATCGATTCTAACATGGGATGATCTTGTTTCAAAATTCATCAACAAATTTTTCCCTCCTTCCAAAACAACAAATCTTCGAAATGAAATCACGAGATTTCAACAAAGATTTGATGAAACTTTCTACGAAGCATGGGACCGATTCAATGATCTTCTTCGAGCATGCCCACATCATGGATTTTCGGAGTTACATCAACTCGATACTTTCTATAATGCTTTGAACTCTAATGATCAAGATTCATTGAATTCCGCTGCGGGTGGTAACTTTTTGGATAAAATGCCTCGTGATTGCCTAAGAATCATTGAAAGCAAATCCAAAGTTCGTAATTCACGTAACAAACCGGTTGTTGCAAAAGTGAGTTCGAGCTCTTCTACCCCCGGTATCTCTCCCGATGTTGCCGAACTTAAAGATATGGTGAAAGCTTTACTTCTCGAAAAGAAAAACCAAACCCAAGCTCCCACTCCCGTCAAAGCGGTCGAGGAAAGTTGTGTTACTTGTGGTGGTGCTCATTCTTACCGAAATTGTCCCGCCACCGATGGCAACGTTTATCGTGACAACATTCAAGAATTTGTTACCCAAGCAACAACATCTAATTTTAATCAAGGAAATACCGGTTACCGAGCCCCGATTGCTAATCAAATTCGACCTCCCGGTTTTCCTCCCGTTCAACAAAACCAAGGAAATAACCAAAACCGTTACAACCAAAACCGGGGAAATAATTACAACCAAGCTTCCACCTACCAACCCCCGGTTAATCAAGGCCAAATTTATCGACCTCCGATTAATCAACCCCCGGTTCACCAAGCTCAACCTTACCAAGCTCCAGCTCCGCAAACACAAGGTGTGACTAAGAACGATTTTGAAAGCTATGTCAAAGCTAATGATGCAGTGATGAGGAACATGCAAGACCAAAACCAAAATTTGCAAAATCAAATGACCAATTTAACGGACATGCTTTCCAAGTTTGTGAATTCCAATACCGCTTCTACTTCAGGTTCAGGGACACTCCCTAGTAATACCATTACTAACCCGAAGGTAGACTTGAAGGGTATTACCACCCGAAGTGGTGTTGCTTATCAAGGACCCACGATTCCTACTACTTCTTCACCTCCTAAAGTAGTGGAACGTGAAACCGAGGTGACAAAGGACACGGTGCCTCCTACTAATAACGGAAGTACCAAAGACGTCCAACCTCCGGTTGTCCAAGTTCAACCTCAAGTACCAAATTCTAAACCCGTTGTTGATCCCGTTAGTGCTCCGATGCCTAACTTGAAAACGTCAATTCCATATCCTTCGAGATGTAATGATGAAAAGTGTTGTGAAAAAGCTAACGACCAAATTGAGAAATTTTACAAAATCTTTCAAGATATGAGTTTCAAAATTAGCTTAGTGGATGCTTTGATTCTTATGCCCAAATTTGCCTCGACTCTTAAAGCTTTAATTAGAAACAAAGAAAAATTAAGTGAAATGGCTAGAACTCCTTTGAATGAGCATTGTTCGGTGGTCATCCTAAACAAGTTACCCGAAAAACTTGGAGACCTAGGCAAATTTCTAATCCCGTGTGATTTTCCCGGAATAGATGAGTGCTTAGCCTTGGCCGATTTTGGCTCTAGCATAAATCTCATGCCATTATCCGTGTGGAAAAAGCTTTCTCTTCCGGAACTCACTCCTACTTGTATGACTCTTGAACTTAAAGACCGTTCGATTACAAAACCGATCGGTATCGCCAAAGATGTCTACTTAAAAGTAGGAAAGTTCAAATTCCCGGCCGACTTTGTAGTCGTAGACTTTGATGCCGATTCCCGAGTTCCTCTAATTCGAGGGAGATCTTTCTTAAAAATCGGACGTACTTTAATTGATGTTTACAAAGGCGAATTAACTCTTCGTGTTGGAAAAGAAGCCGTAACATTCAATCTTGACCAAACTTCGAGATATTCCTCTAATTACGATGATATACGGCGAACCGAATCGACGTCATTAAAATGGCTTGTGAGGAGTATTCTCAAGAAGTTCTCGGTTTCTCTGATGTGATCGCAAGTGGCAATCCCACTCCTTACTATGACCCGATCGTTTCTACCTCTTCTCCGACTCTCACTCCCTTCGGGGATAGTGATTTTCTTCTTGAGGAAGTCGATGCTTTCCTCGCTCTTGAAGATGATCCAACTTCACCGGAAAGTTGATGACACTTACTATGACCCGAAGGGGGATATTCTTCTTCTTGAATCATTTCTTAATGATGATCCATCACCCCCTCCCAACCAAGAAAATTATTTGCCTAAAATTCAAAAAGAACTGAATGTTTGTGAAGCTAAAACTGATAAATCTTCAATTAATGAACCTCCCGAGGTCGAACTTAAGGACTTACCTCCTCATCTCGAATACGCA
>BQNB010095330.1:0-25896 GCA_026074375.1 Tanacetum coccineum
ATGACAAGGTTATGATTGGTTTTCTATTTCTACAAGTTAAATATGCAAAAACGATTAAATAAAACCTAAAAACGAAATCTATAACGCTTAAATCCTAAAACGGAACGGAAAACGAGGGTCAAAAACCTAAATTTTGCAATTTTAACCCTAGAACAATTTTTAAACTAAAAATATATTCTACTTGACTAAAAACGAAGTTTAAGAAAACTAGACTAAAAACGGAGTTCGTTTGGACAAAAAACAAGTCAAATCAGAAACGGGGACGAATCCCGTTCTTTAAAAAGTGAAACTTTGCAAAAATGACCCTACAAGAGAACAAATATTTTTACTAGAAACTATATGACAAAGGAAATTTTTTTTAAAAAAAAAAGTTTATATTTTTCTTACTTTTATTTTATTTTTTATGATTTTTTAAAGTTTTTAAACAAAATAAATTATAAAAAATACTAAATGTTTATAAAAAATTCTGAAAAATTCACACAAAATAGCTTAAAGGATAAAGGGACCTATGAAAAAAAGAAAAGTTACAATCTAATCAAATAAGCTACGGAAATAAGCTAAAATGGTTAATAAGCGAACGGGCTAAAAATCCCTTATATTAATAAACAAACAACCTCAACCGGATGAGCTATTGTAGCACAGCGGTAGAGGTGTTGGCTTATAAAGGGTTGAGCTTGTTGAGGTTGGGGGTTCGAGCCCAGCTCACCCTTGACTTCCAAGCTTCCCCTTTTTTTTTTTTTGAAAATTTTTTCTTAACAAAATTATTAAGCAATAAGAATTAAGCACTTTTAAAACTATGACCTTTTTCACAACTCATTAATTAAGAGTAATAAGCACAAACACATAGGCAGATAAAATTTTTTATTACTAGAAAAACTTTAAGCTAATTGGATTGAGCTTTTTGGACTAATTAGCAAACAAAAAAAATATAAGCTAAACTTAGGGACTTATTCTATACTAGGAAGCAAAATGCAGTTAAAAAAAATAAGCACCCTTGATTGAAAATAAGCTAGGAATGGCAAATAGCTAACTGACACAAAATTTATACAAACAGACATCTAGGCCTATTGCGCTTATTTTTATGCACACCAAACCAAAAAACCTTTAGGCTCTAATGACTTACAAAACTAAAAAGCTTAGACCAAAACCTCTATAACCCAAAACAACAATCTAGGAATACTTTTTTGGAAAGATAAATAAGCAAAGAAAAGCTATTAGGAAAAAGCTAGTTAAGGCAATAGCTATTTTTTTCTGTTTTTAAGTGTAAATAAAATGTCTAACCTTTTAGACTAATTAAGCTAAGTAAAGAAAGTGGGCTTATGTGAAAGTTCACATAAATAGACCTAATAAGTACTTAAGGATCAAAATAAGCCAAGAATTTTTAAACAGAGAAAACACTGAAAAATGCAAATAACCACTATGGCTTAACATAGTTGTATAAAATAGACAAGGGGGTGCCTTTGGTTACATAATAAGCCACCGTAGAGGGGGGGGGGACCCAAGCTCTTTAAAGCTTGGTGGGCTTAAATATCGCTTATTAGCTTTCCTAGAAGAAATAAGCATACAGGATAGAAATTTAAGAAAATAAATAAGAACAAGAAAAAAAGTTGTCAATTTGCTGTTTTTGCACCAGGGCACAACCTTTGACAGTTTTAAAGGGCAAAAAACAAAAAAGCAAGCTTAGAAATAAAAGCTATCTAATAAGCTCAAATTGGGAAAAAGCAAATTAAAATCGAATTGAGATAAGCCTTTAATGAGCTTATGGTTTTAAACTTCGAACCTAAGAATGACTTAGGCTTATTAAACTTGAGCTTAAAAAGTGCAGTTTATAACATGAAACTTATCTTGACATATTTTGTTAAAACAAAAGAAACGACAAATGCATAAAGAAACACTACACTCTAATGCATATATAACATTCAAAAGGGACATAAAAATATGATTATTTCTACCTTAAGCTAATGATACATTAGGCAAATCTACAAAACAAAATTACCACAGACTTAGACTATAGCTATATTAAACTAAATTTTGAGTTTTAACTATAAAACTAATTAAAGCTACAATATTAGTCCATAATTTAGCTCAGTTAAATCCGTCTTAGTGATTTCCAAAACCCATTTAAGACTATCATTATGACCCACGTGGGCCTGTGCCCAAATAAACACCCCTTTAAAAGCCAAAAAGGATTTTTAAACTATACAGGCTGTTTTGGCTTAAGATTTTCACAAAAGATTACTATAGCAAACTCAAGTACTACTATAGCCAATTCTTAACCATCAATTAAAGCATTTTAAAAATAAAGCAACACATTAAGCATGATAATAGAAAGGCTAATCTTGGACAGTTATGTCTAAAACTTGCACATATAAGCTAAAAATATTAAAAACACACAAAATAAGCGGTACATGAACCTAAATAAACCAAAATAAGAAGAAAAGAAATAAGACTAAAATTAAGCAGTTGATTAATAAGGGCTTTTTAAGGCTTTAAAATGGAATCTTACAAAGCCCTTTTGATGAACAAGGGTTATAAAAGCTCGTGGAGCTAACTTATAAAGCTCTTGCTTATAAATAAGCTAGTGAATAAGCCAATAAGACTCATCCATTTCTGGCGCATCCTTCCAGTGACTTATTTTGGTTTTTGATGTGATTGTTTTTAGAAAAAAGGGCTTAAACCCTTTTAAGTTATGAGTAAAACTTAAAGGATATAAGCACAATCGCTATAGTGAGTAATCAAAGAGCTTAAAAAGCAGCTTAAGAATTGCTTTAAACAACAATAAAATACGAGTTAAAAAAAACTCAGAATTTTAAAATTCTTAAAAAATCTCAAATTTTATTAACTTCAGAAACAGGGTTACAATGCTTTGAACTAAAAGACAGGAATTTTTAAAAAATTAAAAGAATTAGAAATTTTCATCAAACCTAGATGCCCTTAATTCGTACAAGCTCTTTTCTTATTTATCCTACTTCTATGTCTTCTTGTGCTCTCTTTCCGTCCCTATATCTGGTTTCTTTGTAGAGACAAAAACAAACTGTGCTTGTTGTGTGAGGTGATTTTAAGACTTAATCCAAGCCTTCAATTTCTTTTGTGCTACTCTGAGCTATCACAGCCATCAAAAAGTTTGGAAAGTGGTGTGGGTTGCCAACTTGTTTAATATACATGGGGAGGTGTTGATAGTGGAGGTGGGGGAGATGTCTTACCAAGTGTTGTTGGTTGTTACAGGGTTAAAGATGGGGGAAGGAAAAACACCGTGATTCGTTCTTGGGTTTAGTGGGCGGGAAAAATTGGTTTTTGGGGGGTTGGGGATAAGCATGGTAAAAAGTTTGGGGGATGGGGCAAGTTTGGGTCCCTCAAAGTTTAACTGGTTTGTGCAATCTTGTGTCTTGTGTGGTAAAGTTAATGAGGTTTGACATAAACAGTCCCTCAAGGTTACTTAAGTTATTACACCGTAAGTCCTTGTGGTGTAAAACTTTGATGGATTGGCAGAACTAGTCCCTCTATGAAATATGTGGTCTTGCAGATTGAGTCCTTATGGTATATAACTTAGGGAATTGGCAGATTTGGCCCCTAAGGTTATAAATACCACTTTTGTCTTTAAGTCTTTGAAATCTAACTTTAAGGACATGGCAAATTCAGTCCCTAAAGTTGTATTTTGGCTTTTGACTCTTCTTTGAATTTGTCGAGGTTGACTTGGGCTTTGACTTGACTTTGTCGGGGTTGACTTTGGCTTTAACTTTTGACTTTTTCAGTTCTTTCCCGTGCTCGGTTTTGTCTAATTTTTCTTCGTTTTTCGTCCTTTTGTCGATATCCGATACCTGCACCGTACACAAAGCAAAACAAACATATATTTGGCAATTTCTGTCTGTTTTTGGTCATTTAGGCTCGTTTTATTAGGTATAAAATATGTGTAATTAAGCACATATTAGTGGGGGTGGGGGGATGCCTTATATTGTATCATTTGTACTCTTGTTTTGGTTCTATAAATTTGTTGCCTTCTCAAAAAAAAAGTATAAATTATGTTTGAAGTTGTCTTTATTTTAAACCCTCATATTTAGGTTAGTGTTGGGATGCAATTACACATTTGCGGCTTTTTAAATGGATGTATGATGTTGCTTATTGAATAAACATGTGTAGGTGATGTTTGGGATTGTGTTTTTAAGCGGCTTAAAGCTTATATAGGGGCGGTTGGTATTGCTTTGTAAACATGCTTATATAGAGACCAATGGTACATACATTCTTTACTGAAATCACCACGGCTTCCGTTTTGTGACTTTGCAACATAGTGTAGTTTATGTTTTTTACTAATATTTGCTTACATAAGTTGCTCTGATTTGGTCTCTTTGAGGCTTGACTTGTGACGATCTAAGATAAGATGCCAAACACCATGAATAATACTTTATGTAATGTAAAGAATATGAATATATCATACAATGCTAATGAAAATAACATCGTCAAAGCGTTAATACAACAAAGCAATGGGTGTGGTGGATTTTTATTAGTTTGATGTTAACTGATAATGCAAAGCAATAAATAACGTGTGTGTCATGGCTTAAGTGATTTCATAAGTTATTGCATGTATTATTCTGAAAGACTAATGTGATCTATGAATGTTTTGGGCCATTTGGCTATGTTTTCTCTTTAATGAGAATTATGAATGAGGTTATATTGTTCATATTACTATCCATCAGTTGAAACTCGTCCAATGTGAATTTTTATTTAACAGTTTGGATTATTAGTTGTACCAATATGTATTTGTAATCGTATTTAGCACTTCAAATATAAATAAGAGAAAAATAAAGTAAAATTTTCTTTGGTTTTTCTGTGATGGCAGGTTGTTGTGTTGTGTTTAATTTGTGGCTTTTATTTTATCTCCAATAATTGCAGGCAATTTTGGCAAGTAGCTTAGAAGTGCCATCAGTATTAAAGTTCTTGCAACGGAGGAAATTAGAAGTAAAGAAGGTAAGTATGTCAGTGATAAATAACCAAACTAGTAATGCCTTCATGTTGAATAAAGTAAATACACATCAAATGGTTTCAATTAAGAAATACAAAGGTGGAGTTTATAACCATTCACTCTGATTGGGGTTGCAGTATTATCTTAACTCGTCAAACGGGTTATCAAATGGGTATAAAGTCACCCTGAAGTGTATTATAATACGTATGTACATGGGCGTGAATGCGTGATAGTAAAAGAATATGGTGTATCTAGTTAGTCTAATTGATTGAGATTCAATTAATAAAGTCTTAGGATTTGAGAGGCTTTTTATTTTTAACATGTTATGTAAAGTTCTTCCTTAGCATTATAATTGGTTGACTGTTTAATTTTGATTTTTTTAGGCTTTAAACTCATCTGATAAGACAAAGCTAAAGGTCAGGAAGTTGCAGCATCAGAGTTCTCACATTTGAACCACTCGCTCTCTCATCGACCCGTCTCTGTCAAACCAGATATCAGCAAACCAGATATCAGCAAAGCATCATCCGCTGGTGGAAAACTTCACATTCTAAAACCATCATGTGAAAGGAATGGTATCACTCCAACCCCAAAGGAAAGCTTGAGTCCAACAAGTGGTAGTAAAGTACCAAATAGCCCTCTTACAGGTGAATCTAACCTGTGTTAAAAAATACCCGTATGACCTGACTTAAAAATTGTACTAGTATATCACTATATCTTATTCTAACTATGATATTGTATTGGTCTGTGTAGATTGATTGTGAAGGCATCAGCTGACTGATGGATGCTAAGAGACTAATGGCGAATTACGGGGTTAATGTGCTTCTTATAAAAACTGTGATGGATGCTAAAGAGACTAATGGAGAATTGTGACGTTAATGTGCATCTTAATTGTACCTCAACAAAACACCGGGTTCATTTTGGATTCTGATATGGAAGGAAAGAATGAGGAGAGCTACAAGTTCCCCATAGCTGTGCAACAGTAAGATTTTTTTGCATTAGCATATAATTCACCTCTATATCTATAAAGGTTAACACAACTATTACTCGTATTACACTCTTGATGAAATAAATGGATTTTCTTTCAAACCCATTAAAAAGCTCAAATACACTCCTGAATTGCATATTTATAAAAATTCACAGGTCTTTTAATAGTTTGTGGTCACAGGATGTTCGTGGTGATCCAGATTCAGGCATTGGCGGTCATTGGCGGTCTTCAGATTCAGGTATGTATAAGTTTATATTAATACTGCGTGCATTGGCGGTCTTCAGATTCAGGCGTGCATTGGCGGTCTTCAGATTCAGGCATGCTTTTACTAAGAATGGTATTGCGTGTATATACTTGGAAGGTATAAGTTTATATTAATACTGCTATTCGTGATATTAATATAATATTGGCCTTCAAAGAATTCATATGTTTATGCTGCCAAGAAATTAGTGCTGCCTTCGTGGTTAATACTGTTCGAATACAAGAATGTTAATACTATTTGGTTCTGCACTTTGCATTAAACATGGATACAGTACATGCATTCTTTTATGAGAACCTTCAAGTCACAGCCTTTGAAAATTAGTACTGCTCGCTGCCAATACAACATTAGTACTGATCCTTGAAAATTAGTGTTGTCTTTGTACTGCTCCTTGAAAATTAGTGCTGCCTTTGAAAATTAGTACTGTTCGCGGCCAATACAACATTAGTACTGCTGCCTTTCGTGATATATAGGCCTTTCATCATACCATATGTGATATAACACATGTATATCTGTGTATGAAATTCTTGGTTGATATCTTTATCGTCCGTTATTGCAGGCCCCCCTCATCATGATTTCTCTTTGATGGACATTCTTCCAGGAAAGTCGACAAGGTACGCAATTTAGAAAACTTCTTTCACATAATATACTTGCATCAAATCCTGGATTACCATTACGATTAAGGACATTCATCTTCTTATACATAATATCCGGTGCAATTTATCCCACTAGACAATAACTTCGCATAAAGATTATTTTAAGTTTAGTATTTTGTGATGCTTAATCGTCCGGTTCATGTTTGTTTTTGCTGTTGCAGCTATATTTTGGACTCTTGGTATTCGTTGGGTAAGATCTTTTATATTTGGATGAGATGACAGCAATAGCCGAACTTCAATAACAATTCACAGGACACGTCAGATACTATTGTAAGTGTTTCAAGTATAATTAAGAGCATTATAGCTCTTATTATTTGATTAGCAAGTTTCTCTATTGAAAACACATGTATACTGATTACATTTTGGGAGTGTAGCTCACATGGTAGAGCGCTCGCATTGCATGCGAGAGGCACGGGGTTCGATTCCCCGCACTTCCATATTATAAAATTCATGTGGCCATTGGGGGAACAATAGTCACACAAAATACATATTTACTTGAGTTTACAAAGCATATGGTCACACTTATTAACGCTTTTGGCCACTTTTTGGTTACTTGTATGTGACTAAATCCCCACAAAAAACATGCTTTGTGTGACTAAATCATAGCAAAGGCCACACAAACATAAAGATCATGTGGCCATTGGATGAACATTAGTCACACTTATTAACACTTTTGGTCACTTTATGCTTAGTTGTATGTGACTAAATACCCAAAAAAACATGCTTTGTGTGGCTAAATATTACAAAAGGTCACACAAACTTCAAATTCATGTGGCCATTGGATGATCAATAGTCACACAAAATACACATTTCTTCAATTTAAACACCATATGGTCACACTTATTAACACTTTTGGTCACTTTATGCCTAGTTGTATGTGACTAAATACCCAAAACAAACATGCTTTGTGTGGCTAAATATTACAAAAGGTCACACAAACATAAAATTCATGTGGCCATTGGATGAACAATAGTCACACAAAATACACATTTCTTCACTTTAAACACCATATGGTCACACATATTAACACTTTTGGCCACTCTATGTTTAATTGTATGTGACTAAATATACAAAAAAACATGCTTTGTTGGTTGTACATTGTTTACGGTCACTAAATTGTACCTATTTAGTCACACAAAAAACGTGGATACGGACACTAAAGCTTTCTTATGTGTGACTAACTCGAATGCGTGACCGTAGGTGACCTACGGTCGCGCGACCTTTTGTCACACATGAAACTTTTTGCGTGTGTGACTATATGTATATAGTCACACATTTTTGGTGTGACCAATACCACTTTTTGTACTAGTGAACGCGATTCTGGATTTAGCCTTGCAATTTGAAAATTCATGCACAGCTAAAGACGATCTTAGAAATGCTTACAAGAAATTTAACGATATTTCACAAGAGAGCCGTGCTTTGATCGACACTTTCTTAAAAGAAGGTTCTGATAAAGATTATGAGCTGAATCTTTCTATGCATGGAAAGGCAGCTTTCTTTACACACTTCTCCTATCCTCTTAAACTTGAATTCAAATATCATAACATAACCAATCTTCTTCTACACACTTTTCCACCTCACCCTCCAATCTCAACCATTCAAATTTGAATGTGATCTTAGGCTTTAAACCATCTCATCATATCCAACCCATTTCCAACTCACTACACCTCAACCTTATCCTTATCTTCAAATTTGAATTTGGATTCTTAGGCTCCAAAACATCACATCATGCAACTCATCCCTTCACATCTTATCCTATATGTGCTTAATTGTATTTAAATTTAAAATTCAAATTCCCTATCTCATAACATGCACACTTGCTCACCTTACCATGGTTAGTTTCCAACTAAACCATTTACACGTAAGGAATACCCAAACACACCCTTTCCCAAATACTTATTCTCTATCTCTTTGATATTAGACAAATACTCCTAAATCTTCTTCTAAATTACTTCACAAACATTTTTATCAAATGGCTATTTGAGTTTGTTGACCTTGAGTGTAAAAATAGTGGAAAGGTCAAAGCGTGAAGTACAATTAAGGGTTTAGCAAGAGCGGGTAGTTAAAACGCCAAAAACTAGAAAAACCTTAGATGGGTTCTGTCACGCTGATGGCGCACTGACGCGTGGCTCAGCGGGCCACTGGCTGTAAGAAAATGCCACTTCCAAGTTTTTGGCGTATAAATACCCCCTCTTAGTTATTGTATTTCTCACCTCTTGTCATTCTTTCTTTTTTCTTTTTTATCTTCTCATATCCTCCAAGTCTAACACCTCTTGTGTTCTTAATCTTCTTTTCTATCATCTATTGAAGAACACATATTCGCAAGAGAGACACATAAGTACCTAATTCACACTTGTGTATTATAAGTTAAGGGTCTTCTTTCTCATACCCTTTCTTTAAGAAACGAGACTCTAGGTTAGGTTAGGACTTGATTTAAACAATCAACATTCATTTAATTTAGTTTTAAAGGAAGTCTTGTATCTTAGCAATCAAGCCTAGATCATTGAGGATCTAGTTAGGGTTTGGTAAGCTTCCAAGGGGAAGCTCTTAGTGGTCCTGGTTGATCTTAGTGATCCTAGAGGTTAAGTCGAATCACAGGTTCTTAAGGATAGATTCTGAAGGCGGAATATCTTAAGGAGTAGCTCTTCTTAGTGAGCGCCGATCTTAGTGCATATCGGTGGAGCGAATTGTAATACCGTTTATAGTCCACCATAAGGATTATACTAGAGTAATAGTATAGTTGCCGTAGATTCGTAACTGAATGTACAGATGGTATAAACCCCTCATCCCGAACCAATATATATCGTGGTGTTTGTCTCTTTCTTTCTCCATCTACTTATTGTCTTCATAATCAAGTAGACCACTACACCACTTGGTTATTTGTAACATCCGAGAATTTTTGAAATTTTAAAGGAGATATAAGTTATTCCTAGGTGGAATTATCAAAAACGAGCAGCTAAACCACGTTTTCATTATTCGGACTCTAAAGCAATTTGATGTAAAACGACATTCCTGACAACTTTTTAGTTTTGACCGAGACCCGAAAACAGTCAGAAGGTGACTGAAAGGCCATCGCAAAAATTTTAAACATAACGCGTACCGACCCAAAATAATTACATTTATATTTAATTATCATAATTTATTAAATAAAATTTGTTTAATAAATTAATTATCGTGTTATTCAAAGACGTTTGTTAAAAACGCAATTATTAAAGTTAAAATTTATTTTTACGGACAAAGTCTATTAGTAATATACAAATAAATAATAAACGTTTTAAATAAGTTTTATAAAACGTTTACGAAAATTAGTCGAGTGAATACTCATTTTTATCAGAAAAATGATTTAGAAAACAATGGCGCAAGTTTCGCGCGATGAATCATCCGTTAAGTCTTTCAAACGATTCCCGAACCGATAGTTATCAAAACTATACTAAAAATTTACAAAATGAACCCTAGACTATTGGGTATTATCATTTCAAGTTATAAATTTTATTATATATATAAAATTTATATATTAAATTTTCATTTTCCATCACAAATAACACACACACAAATACTTATACTCTCATCATCTCCCTCCTCTCTCTCCCTCAATATTCGGCCGCCGCCGGCCACCATCTCCGGCCGCCGGAATAACTTTCCGGCGAGTTTTCCGGCCAACATCAAAGATACTCCTCTTCACCGGATCTAACCGATCCACTATACCACGCGCCTCCACCCACACATTTCACTACAGAACCGCCACCACCACCCACCTGTCAACACCACCGGCCGACACCACAGGATCCATCCATCATCATCATTATCAAAACCCCCCACCATTATCAACTCCCCCGTCACCACCATCCCACCGACCCATGCACCACCCAGCATGCCACCCATAATGGTGCCGTTCGTGTTTTGTTTTTTGGCCCAAGAGGTTGGCGTGTGGTGTTGGGTTTGTGCACCAATAGGGTGCGTTGTGTTCGTTGCAGACTCATCAGGATAACGTTTGTCTATATGATAATAACGGCCACAAGGGCGTTAGAGGACACAGTGTGTGATCGTGGTTTGAGCTTAACAGCCGAGGGTTTCTTTTGGTTTTTCTTCACCACTAACAGGGCTAGATTTTTGGGTTTGTGCATCGGGTTGTTAAAACAGACGAAAAAGGTGCGTTTTGGTTAGTAGCATACAATATTGTGCGTTTGGCTGTAGAATAACAATAGCTGTGTTTTGGTATTTCGGGTAAGGTACAAAGAAGGGTTGCGTTAGAGTTTACTACAAGGCCGCAAGGTTGCGTTATGTTTGGTGACAACAAGCCACCCGACAAGGGTGCGATTGGCTATGAACAGGCCCACAAGGGCGCGTTAGAGGTTGTCTTCACCTCCGAGGGTGCGTATGGTTCGCTGGGGGGTCAGCAGGCCAGGTCTTCGTTTGGCCCCGCCCCTCGTGGGCTCCGGTGTTCTTGCGCCCCCCCCCCCAACTTGATTGAAATGGAATATAGGATAAACCCACGGTTTAACTGACCGTGTTATACGATAAGAGTGGCCTCAAATGTGCGATGTGAAATCCTGGAGTTCACACACTCCTTATGGAGTCTAAAGGAATATCATAACTCAGCCGACACGGGTGCGTTATACGGAATATCTCACACCCAAATCGGGTGCGTTTGGTAATCAACGATTTATCCAACAAGGATTAGTCAATGGTGAACTCACACAGCAACGATTACCAACCACAATCGATAATTTTAAAATCATAAACTATTAAACACGATATCAATTGGTGGTCATTTGTTAAATAACTGTGTCATGTCAAATATCAACTTTGCCTAAATCCTCTATTATTGAAACACATGATTAAATTTCAACACTGAATAATTATTTGAAAAAGGTTATAATAGTATTGTATAATTTCAAGATTTATATTTGTAAACTAAACAATAACCGGATAAACAAACGGAAACTCTATACTTTAACAAATGGGATCAATTAATCAAGAACCCATCGAGTAAACAATATATTAAATTATCAAATAAACTTTATATATTAGTAATTAACAACTAGAAACTACCATCATAACCATTGTAAGAGTTTTTTAAAAACGCGTTTAACATAATTTGGCTATTTAAAACGTGAGACATTTATTATAAAGAAACCTTTACATTAAATCATTCGTGGATAATTCCGGAAACTTCCGAATATTTAGTTTCTTTAATTTTTATTAATTTTACATATATAATACTTTGAAATATTAATCTAAATAAACCATTGATAGTGTTTAAAGTATTATATAATTACACCATTTTAGTTTAATTTGTCATCCTTTAAGGTACACACATGTTGTGTACATATACGCTTCGATAAATCCTTTTGGGTGGGTATCTTAATATAAAATTTACGATAGGAATTACACACTTAGGACTTATATCATTAATTAAATCTATACGGAATTAAATTAACACACGTTTGCGTTACTTTTGATTTAATTATTTCACCAACCCCCAAACAATTACAACTTTAAATCTAAATCTTTTATCAATGTGTCACGTTGACGTGCTCATTCCATCGGAAAACCAAGTACATTATCCTAGGCTAGTGGGTCATAGCCGTTAATATAAACCGCAACTTCTTGGTCCGAGCCTTTTTTGTATTTCGTTTCGACTTATGACTCAATGTGTACATTACCGCCAATCGTACCCCCGATCGTCATCATCGATGTGAGTTTATAGCCCCTCTTATTACTTGCTGTACATTAACTTTACAAATCTCGGGTGTGAGAATACAAGCTAAAATACAACTTGTTTCCATACTCCTACGAACTCGATAATTGATTTCATCGAAACACTTTTCAACTTAAGGGATTATAGAGTACTCAAAGCTATTTACAAATACAACAGTTAATTTTTATTGGACACAAGTGTTTTTTTCGGTTTATATCTCACCTGATGTACGAGTTTGGCCTAAGTAACATAACCCACATTGCCCATTATCATGAATCTGTTAAATTCTTGACCGATGACCGTTAAGTAAGCGCGAGCGTATAAATAGATTTATATGGGATTGACATCCCCCTGTTTTCGGGTAAGTAGCGCTCCACTAGTTTCGAACTGTACTGAAACAACGAAATGCAAACAAGCGAACAACAAATTTGTGATGTTTACAGGGTATGAACATCTAGCACGGGCCTTTAATTTGCATTAAATTGCTTACAGGGTATATATCATGTCAATTTCATTTGGTGTCTTGGTCAGACACCGGTAGGGCAGAAATACATTTGGCATATTATATGCTACATAAATTAGCTTCAGTGTCATGAGCTTAGCGCAACAGTAAATACATTTTATGTGATACTGTATCTGTTATAGTAGTCATATATTTTAGAAATCTTGTGGTCCACACTACTTTGTTGAACATTACTGGTTATTAAACATTTTTCATTATACTGCGGTGAAGCAGTAGACATTATTCTCTTTTGAATTCAACATTTACATTTACAAAAATCTATGAACTCACCAACTTTATGTTGACATTTTAAGCATGTTTTTCTCAGGTGGATTAGATGCTTGGATTACTTGATGTGCATTGGAGTCTAAATTGACAGGATTTTCATTCATGGATTTCTACTTACATTCAAATGATCAAATCTCGTTGTATTGTTTTCAAGCTTTTCATTGTGATGCAATTATGGGACAAATGTTATATCAATTTCAAGAAAATCAACGAGATTACTTTTCAAACGACACATTTAGAGGTCGTTCTCTTGTATCTTGTGCTGTTGTATTATGAAGTAACACTCCCGGACATATTTCCGCTGCGACACATTTTTGGGGGTGTTACAGATTGGTATCAGAGCACTGGTTATAGAGAACTAGGTTGCATATTTTACCCTAGACTATAACCGTTTTCACAAGCATTGCATCACATCAAACATTTTCAAAGTGAATACACACTACTTGCTTACTTGCTTACTTGCTTACATTACTTGTTACATTACGTGCTTACATGATATACATACATATAATATATATGCTTACATCCCTTTTGCGTATATCATACGTTTATTTATATAAGAGTTATTTATATAAATACCAGAACATTTCTTAAGACATTGTGAGTTGCACAATGGTCTCATTTTACTTTTTAGACATTGTGAGTTGCACAATGGTCTCACTTCGTTCTCAGACATTGTAAGTCAAACAATGGTCTCTAAATTATTTTTTTTCATAACTTTATACAATATCGTATTACGCGAAAGCCATCATAATTTTGTTTACATGGAATTATGTATGAATCTAAGTATTACAAGTCTTGTATGGGCGGGACTTGTAATACGAGGATTGATATGATAATTGCTATGTTGACTCGTTTATAAAGACCTTTATCTTATTTACTTTAACCGAGTACTCATTAACTATTTTGAACACTATGTCGATTTCCCCTGATTGTTTTGCTCCCCGTCTCCGAAGACGAGTTTTAAACACTCGTTCCATGCTCATTAGAACAAATGCATTGTCATGTTATCCACCACCTTGAAGGTTATGTGAGTACGCGTATTGCATCGGAAATTATTAAGTAGGATGATTTATAATCTCTTTATTTGAAAGGATTGGGACGCCTCTTCATTTAAATAAATAAATTGTAAATCACCGAACCATAAGTTTATCATTTCTTACTTACATAAATTTGGACGCTTCTTTATGTAAATAAGGAATTATAAATGAGTGGGCTTAATGGTATCCAATATGACACGAGTATGAACTCGAACCCGAAAATCACCGGAATCCGTTAAAAAGGTCTAGAAACACAATCGTGTCTTACCACTCAGCAGAATCTTAAGGCCTCACTTGAACTACCTTATCTCATTCTTAAGTTATTACTTTTACCGTTACAAATCTTTACGATCGTGAACTGTTTGTGGAGCTAACCGACTTGTGCACACTTGAGCTAATGGATTTGATTCATCCTCGAACTAACGACTGAGTACCATATTTCGCCGTCTGTCGCATAAGCTCTCCCGTGAGCTCCTCCCATTTGTTGAACTTTATTCTAGGGATATTGTTTCTCGAAATGTCCTCACTCTCCGCATCTCATCACCGTTTGTAATAGTTATTGTTGTTATGGTTGTTGTTGTTGGATCCAGGAGCGGTCCACTAGTGCGAAGACTTGGGTCGCGATACATCCTAGTACTGCCAAGTAAGTTGAATACTTACATCCATTAGCCTCGTCCGATATTAATCATCGAACGTAACAGATATCAGAAACGAGACTTCGTCCTTGAACATTTGAAACTTTATACAAACATACTCACGCGACTACACCTTCTCCTTCGATGTTTTTACTATTATGAGACTTTCTTTATAACGAGTTTATATCAGTCATAAGACCTGTAATGATATTTTGTTAAGATAACTATTTTTATGGATTAAATATCCTGGTCAAATCTTGCCAAATTTTTTGGTATATTGAGAAGTGTCGAAACATCTAATTTTGCTAAAAAAAGTTATCAAAACCGTGTTTAAAAACTGGTTATTAAATCTTAAATATTTTCTTGGTCACACAGTAGGTTAACAAGAATCAAATCCCGGGATGGGATTCCTTTAAGGGGTAGGTACTGTAACAACCGGCAATTTTTGAAATTTCAAATGACTATTTTACTCTTTGACTTTTCGGGTCCGACTTGACTTTTTGACTTTTGATCTTTTATTGAAACATAAAAACGATCACCGCGTAACCAATAATTTTTCGGAACATAATCAAATAATAAATCATATTTATTATTACATATCTCTCGTGTGCAAATTTATTTTTAACTTATTTGACTTGAAAACGAGAAGATATATGTTATTTCTAAGTTGACTTATCAAAAACGACCCGCTAAATCACGTTTTCACGACTCGGACTCTAAAGCAATTTGATGTAAAACGACATTCCGGACAACTTTTTAGTTTTGACCGAGACCCGAAAACAAGCAGAAAATGACCAAAATACCCTCGTGAAATTTTGAACACCACACACAACGCGGACCGACACAAAACTAATTAAATTATATTTAATTATCACTTTTTATTAAATAAAATTATTTAATAAATTATTTGTCATGTTATTCAAAAACGTTTATTAAAAACGCAAATGTTCGAGTCAAAGTTGTATTTTTACGAACAAAGCTTACCCGAGATATCCAATGACTACCAAATAAATAATAAATATTTTAAATAAATTTTATAAAACGTTTATGAAAACTAGTCATGTAAATACTCATATTTCATGGAAAAATCATTTGGAACGGAATCATCCGTGAACTAGCCTAAACGAATCCTGAACCATTAAATTATAAAAGTTACACTTTTGGTCCCTCTAGTAATATTTACCTACACCACCATAAAATATGTTACACTTTCACACTTCTTTAAAAAACTTTCAAGTCATAAATAGAAGACATTAGGTTTTCATCTACATTTTTTAACCTTAGCCACCCACACATATACTCTCCATAAGTTTTCCGGCGCCACCCTTTTTCCGGCCAAGTTTTTCGGCGCCGTCTCCCATCTCCGGCGAGACTTCTGGCCGCCATAGCCGGTGCACACCACCTCCAATCGACGCCACCCCACCATCTGCCGCCACACCATCGTCCCCACCACAGCCGAGACCACGCCGCACCATCATCATCACCACCACGACAACCACCTCCATCTCCCACCGATGCATCTCCACCACTCCGATCCACGACACAACCACCCCCACCACAGATCCACCAACATCATTGATACCATCACCATCACGTCTGCCACACCACCGCCGTCACCTCTACAACAACCACACCATCCTCACCACCATCTCCACCCCGCCACGACTACTATATAACCACCCAAAAGGGGTGCGTTTGGCGGTGACAACACCAAATGGTGCGTTTGGTTTAAAAACAACACCAAAGGGATGTGTTTAGTTTTAGAGACAGCCTTTAGGGCGGGTTTGATTTATAAAAACCAACTACCAAAAATCTGTCAAATATTTCATTATTTATTAAATTGGGATCCAACGGTGTATGGTTAAATAAATGTGTTATACATTATTTTCGTTTTGTGTTTTGAAGCCTTTAGGGTGCGTTTGGAACTGCGATTTACATCAGTAGGGGTGTTTGGATTTGCGTTTAATAGCTTTAGGGACTGTTTGGTTTGGCAGTAAACACAAACAGGGGTGTTTGGTTTGCTGGATAACACCCAAGGGGTGTGTTTGGTTTGGCAGTAAACACAAACAAGGGTGTTTGGTATTGGGTTTAACAGTAAACATTGGTGTTTGGTACTGGGTTTAACAGCAATTTAGGTTGAGTGTGTTTAGTTTTACCTTGTTTGTTATTTGGTTCGGTTCGTTGAGATATATATTAAACACGTGGGTTTTTGCAACACGGGTGATTGAAAATGGGGAAAAGAATTGGTTTTGTCTAAATAGGATACTCTTATAAACGAATAGGGTCATGACGAAAATATTTATACCTTAGTAAATTTTTTACTAAAACTGCTGGTTATTTTAGAAACCCGATAAAAGGACGAAGTTATATAGTCTTAAGATTTTAACTTGTAATTATACAATGACCCGACGACAAACCAAAACTATACATTTACAAATGATGTAACTATTTTGGAAACACTTTACAAACATCGTTTACATAATTTGTAACTTTAAAACGTGTGTTTACTAATATGCAAGAACTCTTTGTTAATTTATTTGGTGATTTCTGAACACGTGTCGAATCATTTTGTTTCAATTCTTTTTCTCACATTTCTTATATAATACTTGCAAGGTATTATATACCTCGATTATTTATTCGATTGGTTTTCTTTGTTATATAATTCACAGTATGAATTATATACTTGTTTATTTTTCATATGTAATATACACGGAATATATTACATACTTTGTGTTTACTTTTCGATTTATTTTATTTAACCAACCACCAAACAATTACAACTTTAAATCTAAATCTTTTATCAACGTGTCGCTTTGATGTAATCATCCATCGAAAAACCCAAATACACTATCCTAGGCTAGTGGGTCATAGCCGTTAAGATAAGCCGCAACTTCTTGGTCGAGCGTTCGGTTTCCATTTGTGTTGTGCTTAATATGTGCATTTCTGCCAATTGTTCTACAACATCGAGGTGAGTTTATAGCCCTTCTTTTGCTTGTTTTACAATTACTTTACAAATCTCGGGGGAGAATACTGCTCGTTTACGACCTTGTTTATTATTTCATTTTTACCAATATCTTTTTCTATACTCGATGGATACTTGATTTCGTAATTGGTTTCAAACTTGATTCGTACTCGTTACTAAAACTCGTTACAACTTGTTATACACTCATTTGCATATATCACGGTGCGATAAATGCTTGTTTTACTTCATATACGCAAACAACTTTACTTACTATTATGATTTCAGATTAGCTTAAGTTGCATGGATCACTATAACAATGTGAATTAATCGAAGGGTAAGCGCGAATGTATATAATTAGATCTATTTGAGATTGCCATTCCTCGTTGGAGTGATTAGCTATCACTTGAGACGAACGTTATACCATGTCGGAACACAACTGGATTGGTATCTTCAGGGCCAACAACCACATACATATGAACAATTATTGCCTTGAATAAGTGGCTTACATATTATCTACGCAGCTGTACATAAACTTAGAGTAATCGTTATCACTCATTTGGGCATACCATACTTGAAACATTTTCGTATGGTTTTAATTATCATTTACATACTTTAAAAATTGTGGTCCAACTTTCATACGTATATTTTTGTGATATTTTAAGGGTTGAAGTTGGTCATTCCACACTTTGCAAATCTTTGTGCAATATTATACTTAAACAAAAATTGAATCACCAACCTTTATGTTGACACTTTTTAAGCATGTTTTTCTCTAGGTGAATTAGATCTTGGCTTTCCTGACATGTGCATTAGAGTAACTACATTTAACAAAGATTTTCATTCGTGATATTTCTACTTAAATAAAATGATCAATCTCGTTCGTATTACCTTTTAAGCTTTCATTGTGAATGCAATTATGGGACAAATGTTATATCAATGCAGAAATCAACGAGATTAATTTTCAATCGTACCACATTTAGAGGTAGTTCTCTTGCAATTTGTGTGTTGTTATATGAAGTAACACTCCTGGACATATTTCCGCTGCGACTCATTTTTAGGGGTGTTACATTTTTAATGTGTATCTTTTGGGAGACGAACCCTAACTTTTATAGTCGAGTTTGGCAGCTTTTTTGCGTCTTTGGGCTAAAAACCTATTGTAACAATCTTTAATCCATGTTTAGTAAAGTAAAGTTCACTTATCCTTTTAATCTTTCAATATGGTATGTATTATTGATTTTGATTATGTTCTTTATTCTTCTTATAACATGCTAGGCTAGATCCTTTAGAACTATTTACTTATGAGTGCCATGTATGTAGGATTGTTGATCCTTTTAATGTTATGTCCTGTGATGGAATTGCGCGTTAGGATTTAGAAAACTAGCGTACGTTATTAATTTGGCATTAGATGTCTGGGAAACGCAAGTGTGTTGAAGGTACCATCGGTAACAGTCTTCATATATCTTAGTGGTCCTGGTTGATCTTAGTGATCCTAGAGGTTAAGTCGAATCACGGGTTCTTAAGGATAGATTCTGAAGGCGGAATATCTTAAGGAGTAGCTCTTCTTAGTGAGCGCCGATCTTAGTGCATATCGGTGGAGCGAATTGTAATACCGTTTATAGTCCACCATAAGGATTATACTAGAGTAATAGTATAGTTGCCGTAGATTCGTAACTGAATGTACATATGGTATAAACCCCTCATCCCGAACCAATATATATCGTGGTGTTTGTCTCTTTCTTTCTCCATCTACTTATTGTCTTCATAATCAAGTAGACCACTACACCACTTGGTTATTTATGACTTGAAGTTTTAGAAACTTTGAAGAAGTCAAGATAACCGTATTCACCCCCTCTATGGTTCTACAATTGGTATCAGATCCGTTTACTCAAGTTTTCAAACATGAAAGCCTTCCTAAGAAGTCATTTTAAGTTGAAAACTTCTTTTTTAAAAATTCAAAATCCTAACTCTGGTTTTTAAAAAAGTTGAGTAAAGCTCCATGGCTCAAGAGAAGTATATTGAGGGGTTCTCTATGCAAAGACCACCTTTGCTAGAAGATGACGGGTTTTTCTTTTGGAAAACCCGCTTTGAGACTTACATCAAATCCAAAGATATTGACTTGTGGCAAGTCATCTAAAATGATGACTTTGGTTTCATGATGGTAGATCTAGAAACAAAAATGGATGTTAAAACACCATATGAAAAACTAAAAGATAATGAGAAAAAGCAACTTGGTAAAAATAATGAAGCCAAGATGACTCTTTACAATGCTCTACCCCGTAAAGAGTATGAAAGAGTTTTTAGGTTTAAAGCCACTAAGAAAATTTGGCATACACTCATTATCACTCATCAAGGTGATGGTGTCGTTGTGTGGTATTAAATTATGATTCAAGTTTTAAATTTATATTTTAACTACTTAACCAAAAACAACACTTTTAACGGGCAGTGTACCAGTCGGTGGGAGTTTCATGGTAAGTAGGGTGTTGAACACTTGGAGCGAAGTTAAATCTTTCAATTTATTAATACTTTGGTTTTTCTAATCTAAGTTAGTCTAATCTATGCTAAATCTATGTTAATCCTAAATCTAATGGATAAGGGGGGTTTTCAGTCTGAGAGACTGGCACGGGTTTGGTGGTGACTAAAACCAATTCAAGACACTAAAACACACGCAAGCAAATTAACAAAAGATAAAAGAGCGGTCTAGCCAAATATAAGAAAACTGTATTATCCATTATTAATCCAATCAGAATGTTGGTTTGTTTATTAGTGCAATGATTACTTATCTCGAAGCGGCATATCATTCTTAAGACTTAGGTGTTACTTCTTCCTAAGACCTAGACACGTAGAATTCTGTCACAATTAAATGCATCCGCATAAAGCATCCTTATTTGCTGATTATAATATATCTAAGGCAATGGTGATCTTGTTAAACCCTAGCTCATAGAGACTTTACCCACTTACTGCTTAACGACTTTGTTAGAAATACGGAAAAGTATCGGTCACTTCCAATATAGGTAGTCATAGCTCGTAGTAATTAGTAAAGTTTTGTTAGTAAGCTAACCGGGCCAAAGGCCCATGGACAAGCCCACTAAGGGCCCATGTCCGGCTTTGGTAAGACATATATAAACCCTCTCCATACATGGAGAGGGTGTTGGTTGTTCATTTCTCACATTACATGTAACACCCCCATTTTTACATATAGCAGCGGAAGCTAATCTAGGGTATTAATTCATAGTACAACAGTCATAATCATAGAAAACGACTCAAAAGAGACGTTTTTGGAAAATTTTGTTATCATTCATTTATTCATCAGAGTTTTACAAAAGGACAGGTCCCAAAATCTAAAAACATAAAGTTTAAATGATAACAGTTTAGCCATCTTCAAGTCCGTGCCACTCCGTGCCATGGTTACTCAATTACCTGAGATAAACATGCTAAAAAGTCAACACAAAGGTTGAATGAAATTCATAGGTTTATGATAAATAGTGTGAATACAAGTCATCATAGGCAGTGGGTTATGTTGTTATACGCCCATAAGTGTAATAATTGCAATGAGTAAAATTATTATAGAAAACAGTATTATCATGGAAAACAGTATTATCATGGAAAACAGTATTATCATAGAAAATAGTATTATTGCCCTAAGCTCATGAATCACATATTTAAACTCAATAGAACCGGGAGCCTCTATCCAAAGACATACTAGGAGCTACTACCCAAAGAGATACTGGGAGCTACTACCCAAAGAGATATTGGGAGCTAATACCCAAAGAGATACTGGGAGCTACTACCCAAAGAGATAAAGAGATACTGGTAGCTATTACCCAAAGAGATACTAGGAGCTATTACCCAAAGAGATACTGGGATGTCTTATGGGAAAATGGAGGTAACTTAGGCAATAATATATCAGGATAGCATATAGTTGGAAAAACACTTGCATTCATGGTTTAAGCAGGTATCCCCCTCGCGGGTTTATAAAGTATTCAAAAGATTTAAAATGCGAGGCTATGAACTCACCTTAATAGTACCCAGAAATCTGATTGATGGCAAAAGTATAATAGGTGAAAGTAACGGCTTTGCCACACAACCTTGGTAATATGTCAAGTCTTAGTTTGATTGGATATGTTTTATGTCATAATGAAATATCATTTTGATTGGATTTATTATGGAAATATCGTATCACTGTTAGGGCCATCATAATTCAGAGGCCATGTAGTAAACGTTTGAGGAGCCAGGACACTTTAAATCGTAAATCCAGCAAACTCGTCAAAACGTATACCCAAATGAAACCCCTTACATGAAGCTCCCTAGTAATGTGATACATTATAGTTTTAAGTTTCTTCAAAAGCTAGAATAATTTATATATATATTTTTATAATTAATATAAAAATATAATATTTTTTAAATGTGCAAAATTGGCAATATATACCCCTGGTTTATAAACTTTTACAAGTTTAGTCCTTTATATATAAAGTATATATAATTAAAACCTTTAACTTTGAAACTTGGCAAAATAGGTCCTTATAGTTATAACTTTAAGAAAATGACATTTTCAGCCCCTTTAGTTATAAATTTTAGAAAGTTACGATATATACCCCTATGCATGGAAACTTTTGCAAAACAAGTCCAAAAAGCCATGCAAGGTTATTTTAAGATTCCAAATAATATTTGCAGGTTATAGCTTATTAGAATAAGCTAAAATAAGAAGTTTTAACGTAACAAAAGTTTAGAAAAAGGATCAGTTAGCTAGAAAATTAAAACGGGTCATTTTTAGGGTTTTATCAAAAACACATGGGTTTGACGATTCAAAGCTTCAAACAAGAGTTCATATATGATATTAAGAGTATTATGAACATTATTGTATAGAATATAAGCTTATGGAACAAGATCTTAGGCTTACTTTAGCTAAAATGGGTCGAAATGGGGTTTTCGGGTTCGTACGCCTAGTAACGACTTCAAGGCTTCGTTTTTCTTCATTCTTGGCTTCTATTCTGAGCTTAGGGACTTCTCTTGATCTTCTATTGCTGCTATGGAAGGCTAGAATTCCATTTGAGGGTATGAGATGAGATGTGTGGGATGAAATGAAAGGCGTATGGAATTCGGCTATATATAGGCTCAAAACACTTGGTGCTTAAGTTTTCTTGGATTCTAAGGGTTTGATAAGTGTCCTAGCTAGCTGAGGTGACTAAGGAGGGCAAGTATGGTAAGTCTTATAAGCTAGAAACTAGCCATGGGTGTTGAGGCGACAACTAAGGAAAGAGATAATGAGGTGATGTAGCAACTTAGAGGATAAGTATTTTAGCAAGAAGGTGATGGAGGTGGTTTCTAGGCTGCTTGGTGATGTCATGGTGAGGTCATGGAGGTGCTAGGATGGGTGCTTGGGTTTAAAATGGGTCAAAATGGAAGCAAATGGGGTACGGGTTGGTTTAGGGCTCGTTTTAAGGTTTAGGGTTTTAATTTCATGTTAGGGTTAGGGTCTAAGATAGATTAAGGTTTAGGATTAGTGTTAGGATTGGATTAGGGCTTAGGATTAAGGTTTAGGACTTAGTTTTAAGGTTTAGGGTTTTAAAATGAAATTAGGGTTTTTAGGGTTTTGTTTAGGGTTTAGGGTTTTAGATTAGGGTTTAGGATGAATTAGGGTTTAGGTTTAAGGTTTAAAAGTCATGCATTAAGTGCTTGTACCTTGTACTAAAGTGGTGGTAAGAAACCAAAGTGATTTAGGAGGTAAAATGACCTAGTTTGACTTTCTTGTATTATTGACTTGTACATTGAGCTTTAGAAAGTTGTAACTTGATTCAGGAGGGAAAAGATATTCAAATGTTGTGTATTGATACTTGTACACATGCTTTAAAGGCTTGTACATTCATTTTATATGTATACATTACATATAATTAGGGTTTTGATGTAAACGTTAACGTTTAATGCTTGTTTTGAAATAATGTTTTGAAAAGTACGTTAAATGGATAATGTACTTGGTAAAAAAATGATATTAAGATATAGACTTGACATATTAAGATGTTTACATGATGTAAACATAGATAGAGATGGCATTGATAGAGGTTGCGTGAGCTCGTTTACTTTAGAAATGTAAACTAGGTTACATAATGGAATGGAATAAAAACGAAAAATATTCCTGTGAAAAAGGTTGTACTTAATATAGTAGGGGGAATTTCATATATACCAAATGAAACTTCATAAATTACATATTTCCCCAAAACACAAGTTTTCAATGCATAATGTACAATGAAATTGAAGCATGTTTGGGAAAATATGTAAATATTGAAGTTTTTTTTTGGGATACATGTAAATGCCCTAATATAGTAAGTAGATATTACATTGATGAAAATACTGGAAAATTACAGGTTGTTATAGTCCTCTAACCTTACAAAAATCTCGTCCCGGGATTTAGTTGAGTGATGGAGTGATGGTTTGGAAATAGAAGTCCTTAGTTTTTACAGTCCCTGATCAGATGACCCACTTTGTTGCATGTCTGACACTTGATAGTGCAAACTCCTATGTGATGCAGGGTGCATCTAGTACACAAAGGAAGGTTTCCATGGTACCTTTTGTTTTCAGTATACCTTTTGTTCTCCGTTGGGGTGGCAGCATAAGTTCTGATAGTTTCTTGCCTTCTATTATGTTGTTGGTGGTAATCATTGTTACGGTTGTGATTGTTGTGGTTATTTTGATAGTTATCGTTGTTGTGATTGTTGGAGTGGTTATTGTTGTTGCGATCATTGGGGTAGTTGTTATTGTTGATGGTGTTTCTTCTATCCTTAAATTTTCGTTTGTGATAATTGGTTTCTTGCGTAGAATTGTGTTTTATTACCTGCTCCATCAACCTCTGGGTTATGGTAATGGCTTCCTCCAGAGTTTGAGGTTTTGAAGCAGTAACATTTCCTTCAATACTTCTGGGTAATCCCCCGATAAAGACTTCCATAAGCTTCTCGGTGTTTGGTACCATATTTGGGCATAAGACTGCTAATTCCTGAAATCTTCTAACGTAAATTTTGAGATCATTTCCTTTCACAGCCAAGTTGTAAAATTCGTCTTCCATTTTCTTGACTTTAGTTCGAGGGCAATACTTATTGGTCAAGATCCTTTTCAATTCGGTCCAGGTGATCCTGTTGGCTTATTCTATCCCAATAGGTTGGGCGTATACATTCCACCAAGACAAGGCTTCATTGGTTACAGTACCAGTAGCAAATGTTACTCTGTCTTCCTCGGCACACTTGCTACGAGAAAATACTGACTCAATCCATTCAAACCAACGGATGAGGTCAACTGCTCCTTCTGTACCATTGAAGTAGAAAGGTTGACAGCTTATGAACTCTTTATAGTTTCCTGTTTTTGTTACAGGAGTTCCAGTAGGTCTGGTGTTCCTGTTGGGATTGCTAGTACCTGCCATTGTTGCATCTTGTGCTTCCAGAGCTGCGGAAACACTATCAGCAACTAGTTTCTTGATGGCAGCCTGAGTCGTGGCTGGTGCTTTAGATGTTGATGTCCTTTTAGGAGGCATTCTATCAACATATGAAAGACAACACATAATTAAGAATCCATAAAATGATTTAGTCGTATCACAAGTTTATAAAGATTTGTGATCATTCTTTGATAATACAAGATATAACAGAAAAATTTTGAATTCGAGAGATAGACACAAAAATAATGGAATGAGTGATCCAATAGGAAGCTTAGTGTTTCTAAGTACAAAGATTTGAGAAAATCAAATGGTAAAAGAATCATAGTAATCCCGGATAAGGATATGAGTCATCATACTACATGATATAGGATAGACAATCTTGACATACACAATTGGAATAATGAGACAATGAGGTATAACGAAATCATCATTTGTATAAATAACTTGTCTATATAATAAAATTTGACAAGTGTCATTATTTATACCATACATCTAGT